>JAUZST010007761.1:0-13971 GCA_034779995.1 Parotocinclus haroldoi | reverse complement strand
CACACACACACACACACACACACACACACACACACACACACACACACACACACACACACACACACACACATTTACATTTACAGCATTTAGCAGACACCCGTGTCCAGAGCAATTTACAATATATACAGTCTTACAATCCAAGCAGTTGTGGGTTAAGGGTCTTGCTCAGGGACCCAACTGTGTCAGAGGTGGGATTTGAACCCACACACATTCCCTTGTGTTCGTTAGTCATTGTGGTGGCTCTAAAATTGGCCCAGGTTATTAGCGTGAATAGTATCGATGTAATCTAGACCCTGTCCTCAAGCTGCCATTGATCCTAATATGACCTTCATTAGATTAGAAACAGGCAAACCATACTTTGGAGGGTGCTCGAGTGGAGTTCCTTGGGGCTGCAAGAGCGACCTCTGCTGGCCCTGTGATAGACTGGAGCCCAGTGTTCTCTGAGAATAAGACTGCCCTAAAGCAGGGTTAATACGTATGGTTAATATGTAAGCCTAATTCTCATTCAGCAGAGGTGTTATGTGTAACCGATTACTATGAAAATTACACATGGGGAATAGAAATCAAGGACCTTCTCCACAACATATTTGGGACACTAGACTCCACACTTACACAGAGCCCATATGCTTCCAATCACAGGGCGTAATTCAAAACACAGACATACACACACGTGTACTAGCACACACAATTTAGCAATCACTTGTTTGTTGCCAGCAGCATGAGAGATCCTGCTGCGATTGTGTTATTACACAGTATACTCTCTGCCTGCCATATGTTCGTCTGTTTGTACTTTTTTCAGGTTTAACTACCATATGGGGTATAAGTGCATTTGTATACAGTGTATTTAAAGTCTATTAACACTGCTGGTCTCTGTCCATTAAATGATGGAGTTTGTTGCTAATACATGGTATTATCTGTTGATGTGTAATAAGTGTTAATGTGTAAATCTAAATCTATGCTCTACAACATGTCACGTATAACCCTCTGCCTCTGTTCAGATTGGCTCATACTATGGCAGTGAGATTGCTGCACTAGACATTGATGGAGATGGAGTAACAGACAACCTGCTCGTTGCTGCACCCATGTTCTTTAGTGGAGGCTGGGAAAGGGGCAAAGTCTACATCTACCGCGTGACTGAACAGGTAACCTAAACCTAAACTGTTGCTTCTATATAAAATACAAATATTAAATGTACAACACAAATGGATTCACTAATACTGTGAACATACAGTACTGTGCAAGTTCACCATAACATGTATTTGACCAATGGTATAATGATCAAATACTACATATGAAAAATGATTATGTATTATGCATCAAGAAACCTACATGAGAGGCTGTTTTCATCTTTATTTGAAGCACATGATTAACAGTGTTAGTGGTACACTTGAGTAATAGCAGCATCTGATAGACCAAATGAGCTAGATCAAGAATGGAAGTGTAACAGCTAAGAAACTGTGGAAAGGGAAAAGGATAAATAAATCTAAATATGCTAAGGATAACAAAGATTGAAATGAAGCTTTCAAGGATTTCCTACTGAGGACTCATTTTATGATCAATTTTCTTTTATTATTTAGTGTATTTATTTTATTACTCGTTTAGTATCAATGCCTTATTGTTTAAATTATTTGCCTAATTCTGCTATAATTTAATATACTTTTAAGTATTTATTTAATTAACATCTAGGTCACCCATGGAGAATGAGTCCCCTGTTGAGTTTTGGTCCTCCCAAGGTTTCTTCCTACCTCTTTCAGGGAGTTTTTCCTTGTCACTGTTGCCCTAGGCTTGCTCAACTTGAGATTGGCCTTTTAAGATAATATCATATTGTAAAGCTGTTTGAGACAATGTACCATTGCAAATAATATAAATTATGCAAATTATATGCAAATGCATATAAATAAATTTGAATTGAATTGAATTGATTGTTTACTCAAACTTTTGGGTCCAGTCATCAACTATACAATATATGGTCATTATACGATTATGTCATTATGGTGGCCTAAGACATTTGTATAAAGCACTGGATTAATAATCAGAAATTTTTAGACTCTTAGCACAAATCTAGATTGAGTATAAATCTCAGGATGCCACAGTTATATCTTTGAGCGAGGTCCTTAACATAGACTGCTCACAAAATTAGGGTATATTTCATTAGGGTGTATTTCATTTTAAAATACCCCTATTGTTGTAAGCATTATATTAGGTGCAAATCAGAGCAATTCTACAGAAGATCAAAGCAACTTACCAATTAAGGAAAGTGAAAATAGGAAGCATCACAGAAAACTAACAAATACTAGTATCAATTACTGTTGAGGCTAAACTAATGAACAAATAAACTGAATTTTCATTACAAGTTTTAATGGGTTTCCTCAACGGAACCCTTATTACAAATAGAGAGAGCACATGCAGGCATTTGGCACCTGTTACATTGCGCCTCGTGCCAGGAGCATACCTTGTCTTCATTAGACTGCAGTGTAAACTGAACTCAGTAGGAAAACATTTGGTCTTTCAAGAGTAATTACCTGCAGCTTGTGGCGCAAAGGAGCTGCGCTAATAGCTGGAAATGTCTGGGCAGTATCTGTGAAGGAGCGGTGGTGGATATGGAAGAGAAAAGCAGACTGGCAGGCATCTTTTATCCGGTTTAGGTTGGTTTCACAAGACCTTTCCCACTAGCCATATGGAGCAGATGAGCTGAGAAGGAGGTGAAGTCAACAGATACCAAGGGAAGATTCAAACCAGAGATGGTCCCTCATTATTGTTTTTTGTCTGAGCAACTTATTATAAAGCTTTTGAACTGATGTGAGCTAAGGGCCAGATGCATGCACAGTTGTGGGTAAGACTTCATATAATTTAACACAGATTCAAAGGACACTGAATGAGCTCTTTGCCTTAGGTTAGTAGTTAGTATTAATGTACAAAGTGATCCATTATTAGGACTGGAGAGATTTAATTCACTTTTGGGCATAAATACAATGATGTTTAGACACACACAGACAGACGTAGACAAAAAACAGACAGACATAGTCAAAAGCGTGTTACTGCAAACCTGTTATTACTGATTAAAAGTACGGATTAAATGAGCTTAGCATTAGCTAACAACAATATATCTTGGCACAGACAGAAACAGTATGACAGAAAAACAAACAAATATGGTTTGACAGATGGTGTGTTATCAAGGACCGCTTATTTATCGTGTTACACAATGGAGATTAAATGAGTTTAATATTAGCTAGAACACCCTAGCTAGGTACTATTCTGTGTGCCAATCTAGCACATCCCTAGCTTTTATATTTCCTCTTCTTTTGTTTCACATTATCTTCTCCACCCTCAGTCTCGTTCTCTCTTTAAAAACAAGTTATTTAATGCCCTTGCAGTCTGAGAGCAGTTTATCTGGGATAGACCAGTGGTATTTTTAGGAGGAAGGGATGTGTGTGGCTAATTACACTCCCAAATTCTTGGCTGACATGTTACATTTTTGCTCCTAGGATGTGCACCTTTCCCTTTAAAATTTCAGCTCACATGAATCTAATTGTTTTTAGAGGTGCGCTGTAGATTTTTTTAGGCACTCTGTATGGGCAAAGAGCCTTAAGTAGTAATGCAGATGCATTTCATGCATTCGACCCTGTCAGCTGCTGTATGGTAAAGCATTTTACCATAGAGCTGAAGCTCAGTTTGAGGTTGGTGTGCTGCTAACTGAAGTGTCATGGAAATAAATAAATTAATATATATTTTTAAAATGTATATATGTATTCAAAGTTAGAATTTTCATAACAGGTACAGTGTTGAAACATAATACAAGGCTAAAAAATAAAATATAAGGACAGGTAATACCAGGTAATAAGGATATAAGGTAATTCCAAATTAAAAATGGTCCTGGTAGCATGAATAAAATAGCAATGGCTGGGCAGGCACTAGAAGTCACAACTGACCCTGTCTGAGGACAGATGGGGATAATCATCATTAAGTCTTTTTTTTTGTTGGTTCGTGACTTGTTTTGTGGTTATTCCTGTTGCATAGGGGTCATTCATGCATTTTAGTAACACACCCCTAAAATTAGTTTTCTCATAACTGCAATTATATTATTATTTCATGGTATTTAGCATCTCAACTTTTTATTCCATTTGCTTTTTGTCCAAGTGGAACATTTTAAAGTATTGGAAAAAGCTAAAACTATTGCCTGTGTTGTTTACATTTTACTAATGCTATTGCATCATGGAGGCACAGGTACATTGCTGACAATTGCAAAACCCAGCACCCTGTGCAAGGAGTAATGCATTTCATGAAACCGCTCCTGTTCAAATGGGAGGTAATTCAGGGGGAATATACACAAAGACCAACACTTGTACAGAGCACAACCAGATCTTTCAAAGGCAACAAAAGACCTACAACTGCATTACCACCATAACAGGAGTGCCTCTGTACTGAGCTGGACTTACCTGAGAGGACTAAAACCTGGACGTAACCATAATACCAATATCTGAAGCACAACTCCATAACCAACAGACCTCTCTTTGCCAGCAGTGGATATCAAATCAGAGTAGCACAGTAGGTGGAGCTTTGGTTCCCAATACGGAGCCTCTCTGGTTCGAGCCTTCTGAGATTCAGGTCTTGCTCTGTGTGCATTCCAATCGACTGTGTTCTTATTTCTACATGTGGGTTACCGAGTCTCTGCAGTTGTCATGTGACCAGACCAGGGGTCCCCCATATTAGAGAAGTGAATAAGTAAGATTTTTAAAACAAGGGTTTTCTTTTAGTATTTTTGTTTGTAGCTTTACAATGATTTTTTTTAGTTCACAGCAAAAACTAACACAGACAACCTCATAAACTGTGGTTGAAAGTGCTATCCATAATCTAGAGAATTTATACTTTGTACAGTGATCTCTGTTTTTAATGGTGAGAATGTACATTAATTTCTTTCCTTGACCTGTGTCTTCTTAGCCCCGGTTCATTTTGGAGGGGTTCCTGGAGCTTCCTGACCTGAGCCAGAATGCAAGGTTTGGCACTGCCGTAGCACCTGTGCCTGACCTAAATGGGGACTCATTTAATGACTTGGTGGTGGGAGCACCATTGGAAGACGAACACAAAGGAGCCATTTACATCTACAACAGCCAACGTAACAGAATACTGAGGAAGTACAAACAGGTAAAGAGAGCATTTACTCTCCTGTTATAAAAAGGCATGCCTACTCAGTTCTAAGATATCCCTCTCTTTTTCTTTTAGAGGATCGGTGCAGCACAGCTAGCATCTGGTTTGCAGTATTTTGGAAGAAATATCCATGGGCAGATGGACATGAACGGTGATGGGCTGTTGGATCTAGCTGTGGGTTCCCTGGGCGCAGCTCTACTGCTCTGGTTGGTGAATAGCCGAATGATCAGTGAATGACTGGAAACAATTCACAGGAAATATTATTGAGCTGAATGGTCTTATTCAGCAGATACAATATGGCAGTGGTTCTGCCTCAGGACCTGCATTTGTCCTTAATTATTAAGCAGTTGCCCAAAAGCAGTCTAGGATTCCAAACTCTCATTTATTTAACAAATATAAATAGCACAGTAAAATTCCTTCTTCCATTAAAAACATCTAAAATTGCAACAAAAGCACAAAACCATTTCAGGGGATCAACGATGCAACAGTGATTGCTACCAGCTCTCTGATCCACATCCAGAGCATGCTCCACATGATCCTGACCAAGATAAGCAAAGATAAAACATGAAAAAAGATATAGTATTAGTAAAATAAATAAGTAAACTAAAATCATTATTGCCTGATCCATATATTTGTGCATAATATATTGCTCCTACATATTGTTAACCTGTTACATGTAATATATGCACTGGTTGGTGCATCATACTGTTGGTGCATCACAGCCCCAGAAATCCTGGCTTCAACCCTTAGCTCTGGTGTCATATAGTCTGTGTCTGTGCGGCTTGGCTCCAAATACTCCAGTTTCCTTCCATCTTCTTTTTCCAGTAGGTGGACTTTAGTTCTGAGATGAGCAGATCTTTTCCTTTGATTACAGAAGCCTAGGCAGCAAAAATGAAGGATAAATGTAAACTTGCCATGTTAAACATTCTCTCTTTCAGGTCTCGAAGTGTGATCCGCATTCATGCCAATGTCCGATTCGAACCCAACAAAGTCAACATCTTCAACAAAGACTGCCGACGCGGAGGAAAGGACGTGACCTGTATGTCTGCTATTGTGTGTCTGAACGTCACTGCCCGGACTGTCATCAAACCCACACAGGAAGTAGGTCAGTCCTTAAAATGTATCTTTATTATTCTCTACTATGGGAGGACAAAGATTGCTAAAACGCTTTCAGCTTGGGCATTTGTGTATCTCCAAGTGGTCTGCACCCGAGTTAGTGTCCCAGCAGTGCTTCCATATGATCTACAAAAACAGTAAAAGTGATGGTCCATTCTGGCAGTAGAAGTGTGCCACTTGGCCACTTGTCTGGCTGAGAGTTTAATGATGCACTCGCTGGCCACCAGCCCAGCTGAAGAGTTGTGCACATGGTATGGAATTCAAGGATTCAAGGATTCAAGGAGGGTTTATTGTCATTCACATCACATGTGGTACATGAGGTGGAACGAAATACAGATCACACGATCGCAGTTGCAACCACTAACTTAAGTAGACAATAAATGGTAAATTTAACAAATAAATAAGAGCAGCATCAAGTGTCCAGGTGTAAATAAAGTGGCATAGTGTAGGTAAAGTGATGTAGTGATCATGAAAGTGACCTTGAAAGTGTCGGTGCAATGTAGCAGAGTTCAGGAGTCTTACCGCTTCATGAATGAAGCTGTTTCTCATGTTTGTCAAAACACTGAGCAATTTGGCAGGACAAACTAGGGCAAAAGTGGAGAAAAGTGTAACTGCAGATCCATGCTGTCATACATAATGTTTCCTCTGGTCAGTGTAGCTGCTGAATAACTGACAGTACTAAATAAACACATTTTAAATTAATAGCTTAATATTTTTATTTGTTTTATTCAGATTATTTCAGTTAATAACCCCACCCCCATCCACTATCTGAGGTTCCCTTGTCATATGACAGGTACCAGTTAATTGCACAACAGCAAATCAAAGAAAAGCAAAGAAAGTATGGAAAATGCAAATGTAAAACATGTATTACATTTACTTTGAGTTTTGTTTCATATCATCAGACAGCGTGAACCCAAAAGAATTGTCCTGTCTGATCAGCTTCATTTAATTTCTTGATAAACATCCATTCCTGCACTTCAGGTCTGCACCAAAAAAATCAAAAATTCACAAATAGTTGGCATGGGAGCAATACAAATGCTAGTAATGACGTAAAAAATTTTTAAAAAAGGGTGTTCAGTTTAGGCTTGTGCCCTTGCGCTCGATGGATTGAAAAAATCTCTCCTTTTATTCCTTGACTGTTACTATTTAATGTTACTATGCACTGTAGACGAAGAAATGTGTAAGTTTCATTTTGTCTTTCTTTCAGGAACATTTTTTATAGCTTTCAATAATTTACTGTGAAAAAATGGAGCTCCACTGCCTCTCTTTGCCTCTCAAAGCCTCTTTTTGTGAATACTGCTGTTGCAATAAAAATCTTGATTACAATCACCCATTGACATCACCTCTTTAAATTGGAGTGCTTTCTAATCTACATGTAATTACTAGACCTAAATTGCACCTGTCCCAAAATGTATTTTGGATTATGTAACAGGCCTGTAATGCAGGAATGGATGAAATGAAATGAAGTTGACCAGACAAAAACATGAAATAGCTTGGGATCATACGTTTTAAACCTAAGAAAGTGTGTTTTTTAATAAATTTGCATTTTCCATACTCTCCCGACTTTTTCTTAAACAGAACTGTTTCTCAATCTACAGTTAATATAGTTAACTTGTCTGCAGATGGAGAACCTTTAGTTCAGTAGCCCCTCTCCCTGTGAGTTGCATCCTGTAAATGTTGAAACTTAGGTGATAAAAAGGCTGAAATTAACAGCATAAAACCTGCTGTTTCATTTGATTGCATTTCTGCTCATGCTCGGAGAGGAATACTCGAGGTTGCATTCAGAGGAAACACTAAAACCTTCTCTCCAGCTGTGAAGGGCAATGGTGACTGGCTTCACATGCCTCAGAAGAAACCACCCTATATTTTTAGATTACAGCTCCTGCAGTGTCATTGGGCAGATGAACACCAGAGGATAACTCTATAATCAGTCCCTTTTCATCCTCTTCTCAACTTCACAATATCCATGAAAGAAGACAATGCTTGATATTCTATTGTACCCATCTGGAACATCAATTATCTGTTTTAATACTGAATTTTAATATATTGCATTTAGTCATCCAGACTATCATCCAGAAATCAGACTGCATACTGTCGATTTCTCAAGAGAGTCTGCAACTGTATGCATAGCTCCTTCCCTGTAATCACACTCATGAGAAGTTCTTTTCGTTTTGGCCTTAGCATGAATGGAGACAGTAACATAAACAGTGACTCATTCCACACATCTTTACGGCTCAGTTCATGTGAGGTCACTAGATAAATAGTTGCCACGTTTTAGGCCTTGAAGAATAACAAGATGAACATTTGCACTTGGTCTAGGCTTGGATCACACTGGTGACTCAGGCTCATGCTGCTATCTCTGTAGCTGGACTTTTAAATGGTCCAGAATAAAAATAACAGCCTTTTATTCACTCTTCCACACGTTCGTTGTACATGGCACGCCTATACAGTTTAAACAGTTTAAATCAGCCAGTCTTGCAAATTCACTATTGCAAATGCTGAATGAGGAGAAAAAGAACCCAAGGATAACAGCGAAATGCCTGCTGAAATAACTTGATAAACACACAATGCTATGTTTGGAGATGAAAAGGTAGTGTGCACCAACATAAATCCCTGTTAAGCAGTTGAGATGAGTACAATTGTGTGCATGTGTTACTGGTTTGGGCAGAATGTGGCTGGCTATAATTGTGACCTATAAAACGCCACATTGTATCAGTAAGTTTTCTTGCGAATTTCGGTAAGATTCTATTGACTGTAGAGGAGTCTGCTAAGAAGAGATGCAACATTTCCTTATGATATGGCATTAAAGATCATTTATAAATGTATTTTGAAGTACCATATATAATTTTGAGTCTAGTCACATGAAAACGTGGCACTGTCAGGGAGCATGTAGTGATGGATCTTTACTTCCAGAGTTTGGAAAGTCTTTTGGAGTCTGTGTGGGATCTCTGGGTACTTCTGGGTAATGGTTACTCACCTCCCAAACATAGGTATGACTCAGTGTCTGTGTGATATCCTGTAGAACTGCAGAGGCCATGGTCCAGTAGCTTAACTGCTACATGAGCACGTTCCAGTTGTTAAGTTGAAAACACTTCTTGTGCATGTTCCCCCAGAATAGATCTGAAAGGACTCACACTTACCACAAATCACCCTGAAGATATGTGCATTACAGATGGGTTAGGGAGATGGAAAGGCACATCTTGTTTTCCACCAGAGTCTTGTCTGATGCAAATTTTTTTCAGATGTTCAGCAGGAGTGCTGCATCATCAAGGTTTATGACGCAGCATCAGTGTCTTCCAGCTGGATTTTCTGCTGTCTTTGGACCTATCTTATACAAGAAAACCAGAGCTGAGACTTTTAATCCAGTTATTTAGTCAACCTTAAGATGAATTTCAGAGTCATGTGTTGCAGGCTGAGCAAGGACCTCAGGTCTACTGATCAAATCTATTGACTTTGATTACATCTTTCATAAATATGACATGCCTTTACATTACGTGGCACTGACAGTTTTCCCATTATTACTTGACTGCAGGTGTGACCTTACACCCATAAAGATCCCAAGAGCATTGTTAACACAGTGTTGTCCTATAGTATAGTTATTATAGCTATAAAACACACTAGTGTTGGTTCACTTGCTTGAGAAAAAATCTGGGGTATGCATCACTACATCTATTTCTTTGTTTTGGGTTTTATTTGTAATTGCAAAAATGAACAATTTCCATTTCCACAGTTTCTGTTGCGTGCAGGTGTCTGACTGGAGCTTAGCTATGTAATAATCTGATTGGAAAGGTCACAATATGAAACCTTTATATTATGACATGGCGTTTTTAAAAAGGATCCAAGTCAAGTTATCTAACTCTTTTCCCTTGTAAATTGTGAGATCACCTCAAATTGCAGTATAAGGAAAACACATTTCTGTAGCTATAAATAACTCTTAAATATATTTTACCATAGTCATATAGTCTTTTATAGTGCTATGTAAATATAAAGGGTATTGTCTCATGAAAACTGTGTGGAAATGATACGTTGAATGCATCAGAGATACTGCTGAAAACACGAGAACGTGATCTCCAAAAAAAAACGACATCCCAAGCTATTTTACATATCGCTCTGTTCAGGAAATACACAACCCCATGGCTATCACTTTCAAGCACAAATGAACACATCACTGCACATCACACGCAATGCACTACAATCTAAATGCACATGATGGACTATAAACATAATAAAACATACCTCGCTGGCTGCACACAACCAAGAGGGTTGGTAAGCAAGTCCACTTGATTAAACATAATTCCCAAAACATGCAATGAAATACCACCCTTTAAACACTTTTATGTTGATAAATCCGCTACTAGTAGGAAATCACAGTGGTGTAATAATTTGCTCTGCTGGATGGAACACAGGAATAGATAAAACTCAGAACTGAGATCTTTGCTCAGCGTTTTAAGGCACTGTGGGTGACTTAGTCACTCTGGTGATGCAAACCTCACCAGAGTGAGTATACAGTGCTAACCAGCACCATCACTGAGTCACTCTGGTTCGTACATCGACTCAGGCGCCCTGAGGTTTCAGTTGTTTCAAGCTGGATTTCGATTTCAGATGGCTGACTTAGCAAGGAACCTTTCCGCTGGGATCCAGTCCGGATCTGTTTATCTGTTTCCAAGCTTTTACCTCACTAGAAGTTTGAGTTTCTTCTGTCACAGGCTAGGTCTGTAGCATGGCACATAAGGGGTGTTCACACATGCTGGAGAAGAATATACAGCGTTCCTGTATGCAGATAATAGACTTTTTAACTGTCTTGCTAGGGCTCTGGTACAACACTTTTATTGAGGAGAAACGGTTTAACCCTCGAGCTGTGATGGATGACCCAGACCAACAGCAGCCACAGAATCGCACCTTGTTCTCTGGGGAAGAGAACTGTAACCATGTCTACTTCCATGTTTTGGTAAGCGCACACCCTGTACTGTCTTACCTGTTTATTTAAGTGTGCTTACAAAGTCATGACGTTTATTTGTTATTATTCAAGGACACAGCAGATTATGCCAGACCCATCATATTTACAGTGGAAACAGGTCTACAGGATCCAGACCATGGTCCTACTCTGGATGACAACTGGCCAACCACAACCAGGATCCAGGTCGATCTCTGTCATTGTGACTACGCGTAAAACTATTTTAAGCTTAATCTGTATTTAGATGGATTTTACTAATGGCATTCAGTTAAAGCAGCAAAGGTGGAACGCTACTGAATAAAACAATACGGAGTCCTTCTTTCAGCATATTTTGTGAACTGCTGGATTTGTCCTTTTTTAACTCCAGCTTCCTTTTTGGAATGGTTGTGACGAAGATGATCACTGTGTTCCAGACCTGGTGATATTATCGCAGACTGACCTAATTACCCGCAAGTATGAAAACTCCTGTGATTATATATATATATACCAATACAGATATCTCTGACATCTCTCAAATTTATAATCTGTTGCATTTTGCGTATCTAGAGTGTGAGTGTGAGACTCAAGTTTTAGTATGTTTAAAATAATTAAGCTCTGTAGCAACAAAAACATAAATTATATTAGCTGACAACTGCAGCTAGAATAGCTAACATTATATATATATTACTTATGCTAGTCAGAAAGTTGTTTTGTCTCTATACATTTGCTGAATGTAGATTATTTATTTTGTCTGGTTTGGTTGTCAGCAAACTGCACTTCAATCTTCTCTCCCCCTGAAGAAGACGAATAACTTGATGATAAATTAGCTTTTAATTGTAAAATTAAACTTGTGGTAATTGTTTTCTGAGCATTGAGCAGAGACGTTCACAAGTCACTTCATGTTAGCTAGAGTTGTGAGTCAGTAAATTATTGACTATAATCTCTGGTGTACACACACACAGCTACCTACACAATCCTTTGTAAGTTTTTTTTTCTCCTGTTTTGTCTGCATCTGTATTTTACTTGATTTATAATAAAAGTCATTACCTTTAGTTACCTCATCCTCTGCCTCATTTCAGGCAGTTCTGTGGACAGATTTTCCGAGCTGGCAGCGTGTTGTGTCATAACCCATCTAAAATGGAGGAGAATGAGCGTGTGATAGAGGCAAACAGGAGGAAAATGATAGTGGATGTTCGCTTGGAGAATCGTGGAGAAAATGCTTACGGAGCCCTTCTTAACATCTCGTACTCCAGGAATCTACAGTTCTCTAGTCTTGTAATAAAGGTACTGCAGAGGGAAGTGTAAAGCTGGTAAAGAACTCAATTAGGGATTGAGTAGGGATTCCTACAAGCCTTTTTCCCTCATGGAAGTCTTAAACCAAGGTTATGTAGATTGGGTCTAATTGGTTTATAATACATGAGGTTTAAATAAATGTCATTTACCTCAAAAGCCCTTTCTGAAGAAAATGCAGAGAAAAAAATTACTGAATTGCATAACAATCTCTTGTTAATCAACACACATTTGCATGAAGGACAGCCCCTAGATTTACAGTTCCTAGCTTTACAGTTGAATTAAACTGTTTGGAATTTACATGTGAATATTTTCCTAATAGTTTCCTCATAAGATTAGCTAAAAGGGTTTTTGCTAATCAGACTACTGTACATTCTCCAAGCTTATGGAAGCACGGATTAAGTCATATTAGTGATAATCAATATGTACGTTTTTGGGTTTTTTTTACAAATGAGATACATACAACTTATTCCACTTACTTCCAATCGACAAAGAAATGAAGACTGACTCTTATCTCATTACAGGATAACTCAGACATACAGATCATCTGTCACCAAGAAGACAAGCAGAAAAATGAGAAGGCCTGTAATGTCAGTGCTCCCTTCATGAGAGCTAAGGCACAGGTGAGTTTTTTGTCTTTACTGGTGTTGAATTATTATTATTTCAATTAGGTAGTCCGGTGGTTCGGTGGGTAGCACTGTGGCCTTACAGCAAGAAGACCGTGGGTCCTTTCTGTGTGGAGTCTGCATGTCCTCCCTAAGTCTGTGTGGGTTTACTCCTGGTACTGTGTGAGTTGTGTATCTGTGTGAGTGTACCCTATAATGGACTGGCGCCCTGACTAGAGTTGTTCCTGCTTTGTGCCCTGTGCACTCCAGTTCCTGGATACTCCATAGTCCAAAGACATGCATGTTAGGTAATGCATAATTGATTTCTCTAAATTGGCATTGGCAGGAATGTATATATAACTAGTCTTGAGGTGTGTGTACTACACTCACATTACACACACTATCCACTTACAAGTCCACTGTCACTATAGACTTGCTCAATTTGGGATTGGCCTTTTAAGATAATATCATATTGTAAAGCTGCTTTGACACAATGCACCATTGTAAAAAGCGCTAAATAAATAAATTTGACTTTGACTTTGCATGGAAAAAGTGGATTGGAGCTTCTTTTCCTATTCTGGTGTTTAGCTTTGTAATACAGTGTTCCCTGGTTTATGGCAGGGGGTTACGTTCCACGACCACCCGCGATAAATGAAAATCCGCAAAGTAGGGACGCTATATTTATTAAAGTATTTATAGACTATTTTAGCTTTAGAACGTTTGGGTGGCATCGAAGGGCTTGAATGAATTCAGTCTATAATTAAACTTTCACAAACAGCGAACACAACACCACAGATAAAAACTTGTCATGTTGGCAAGTAGCGACTCAGGCGGCCGATGCTCTAGTCTTACTTCTCGTTTTTGGTGAGTATTCATCCGCTG
>JAUZST010007760.1:0-39237 GCA_034779995.1 Parotocinclus haroldoi | reverse complement strand
AAATGGAAATGTTAGGCAAAGACCTGTAGGTGGCAGTAGAGGGCTGGGGAGAAACTCGGGAGTTTTCGGGTAGTTATTCCAGAGACTAAGAGTTTCTTCACGGATATTATGTATTTTTTTATTCGCTCTCACGTTCTTTGGTCCGATTAAGTGGAATTTTGGTCCAAATAATACAAATTACATGTGTATATAATAGGATGTTTCGGTACTTTAGGATTTGGTCCGAATAAGCGGCTGGTCCCATTAACCAGATTCGGCTGTATTTCATTTTGAATACATTATTGAGCAACCATGTTACAGACTTTCCCTGTAAGTGTTTAGATATTTACTTGTTTCTTGTTAAAATCTCCTAGCACTAATTGGTCCGACTCTGCTGCCTTTTTCAGGCTTGAGGGGAGGAGGGGAAGAATGTTCCCCGTAGTGTTGTAAAGCGGTGCAATTTATACAGCCATTTCATTTAACATGATCTTCTTTGCTTCCAAGTCCAAACTGCACTCCATGCCAGGGGATTCCAGGGGGAATGCAATTGGCTTCTGTATTGCTTAGACAATGCCGGCTCACTGGCAGGGGTAGCAGGATCAGTTCACACACTGTCTGAGCAATTCAGTGTTGACACGGTTGTATAGAAACTTGCTACTATCAAGCTATTTGAGGGATCTCCTAGAGGAGCGATGAGACGCTCAGCAGTGACATGTCACTGTTAATGGCTTTTTAAAGACACTAACACCTCTCACCTAATGGTGTTAATGGGAAGATAATTAGCAGCAGAATTACTCATTTGAGAGCTGAAAGAATCATGATGGATCCTCCGTTTCCACATCAAGAGGCAAGTAAAATTAAGGAGGTTGCCCGTTGTTTCTGAAGAGAGTATGGTTTTGTAGGCTTAATTCAGGTCTGGGCAATTTGTGTTAAACGTGTGGTAATACACAAGCATGCATCCTGTCTAAGAAAACGAAAGCTGAACTCGAAATGAATACCAAGAGTATCCACCAAGAACTTAATATGGGGGCGCGCTGGTCCAGTTAGATGCTTCTGTTCACGCCCATGAATATATCACTTGCTGCTCAATCATCATAATTGCGGTTGCATCTCATTTGTGTGATCGAACAACTTTCTTCTTCTTTTCTGACCGTCTTGTTTGGTGAAATAAAACCAAATGCTTCTTTTTTTTTAAATCGCTTTGAATCGCAGATTAATTTTGAAATATCCCTTCATTTTTGAGAGCAGTGTAGTTCTGTGGCCATTTACATGAATCTCAGCAAGACGTCTTAAAGTTGAAAGTAAATCTTTAAAATGAAAAAAAAAAACAGCTGCCAACATGACCGTCGTTTTCTCGAGGAATATCTAGAAATACTTGGTTTGCCTGATTGAGACAACTGGTGAAGAACAATAGAAAATTGAAGAATCCATTGCACGTACTTAAATGAAAAGGGTCTTGCTTTTATTTTTCCTTCTCTCGAGGCTATCCCAGCGATGAGAGATTGTATTTCTCCCAGCATCCGTTTCAGTTCCGTAGTGCGGCGACGCTTTTAAGGCCTCGATTTGTAGATTCGGGAATCACGAGCTGAATTTGATCCATGTTCTGCTCTAGCTGTAAGATACAAATAAAAAAAAAAAAAAAAAAAAAAGATTTCTGAGCAGTGGGGAAATCATCAGGTAGTTCAGTCGGTATTTATCTCAGAATAGGAGAAACCGAAACACTGAACTGGCCAATCTGGATGGGAATAAAATCACAGAGCTCCGGTAAAAGAGGAAATCACCCCTCTATTAGCCCAGTACTCTTGTAAACGTTGTAGGAAGGGATCAGCTGTAGTTACACAGCACTGGGTAAATAAGCGAGCTCTCGGTTTGACAAGTTTGCTGTCATTGTTGTTGGCTGTGTGAGCAGAGCAGATTGACAATGCTGTGTGTAGATTGTGTACTCGCTCTGTGGCTCACATTAGAGGAAAACAATTAATAAATCCAACGTAATTTTCCAAAGAGGTTTTAATGGCACACAAGTAATGAATACATTGTAAACACAGCTCATCAGTCAAATAACTGGTGAACTGCACTTACACTGAGGTAGTTTGTGGAGTTTGGCATCAGAACAGAACAGCACAGAAGCTGATAACGTCCTAAAAGCTGTTGTTGTGACTCTGATTACTGAGAGATCAGTTAACCAGATGACTGTGACATAACGGAGAAAACAAAACACACATTTTGATTTGAGTGTATTTTGTCTGGTAATTTTTCTCTGTGCTTTGTCTTTAGGGGATATTTCATTTTGGGGTGTCCCCTTTATTTTTGTGGAACAGTACAGACACCCAATATCAGTCAGCTAGCTGGCCTGCATGTGTTTAAACTTTATCAGAAGTTGTACAGCTCATTTGTGGTGTTGGACACCGACTGAGCTTGGATGACCAAACTATAAGAACATCAAACAGCGCTCTGTTAACATTAGCTTCCCGAAACATGACAGCACACCAGCTGTTTTTTAGTTTAGGTTCAGCGAATCCTAGGAAAATGATTTGATTTTCACATTAAATAGTGCTGCTTATTTATTATTTATGTTCTAACTGAGTAATAATCACTTTGCCAAACCGGTTTACCAATAAGTACGTAACCAAACGCGCACATTTTAATTTTGCTGGTTCCTATTGATCACGCCTTATACAGTTGGAATATTAAGTTCTTCATCCTCTTTACTTCTTGCAGTGTTGAACCAGCTGCCTTTACCTTCCCCTCTCCCTGCCACCACCACTAAGAGCCTGCTGTACAATGGGAGGATCGCAGACGAGGTCAATTGTCTCTTGGCCCGCAGGGACGACAACCTCGTGTCCCAGCTGGTTCACAGCCTTAACCAGGTTTCCACCGAGCACATGTGAGTTCTCTCCCTCGGCTCGTGTTCATGCCTGCCTTGCTTTTGTGTACTTGCCGCTTGAATAAACGAACTAGAATTACTCACGTGTTGTCACTGTTTTTGGCAGAGAGCTGAAGGACAACCTGGGCAGCGATGACCCAGAGGGCGACATGCCGGTGCTGCTGCAGACTGTGTTGTCCAGGAACCCCAACATCTTCAGGGAGAAAAGTATGTCCGCCCGATACGGTGTTCAGGGCGGTAAGGAGAAGACATGGAGACATTGCCCTTGACTCTGAACCCAACGGAGCACAGTGCGAGGCTCTGGCAGCTTTCCATTTTAAAAAGATTTAATCCCCCTCTAGTGTGATTTTCGTCTCTTATTTACTTAAACACAGATGAGTGATATTTCAGTTATAAGGTAATGTTTCATCAAATGAAACTAGATCAGTTTGTATCCTTCTTTAGTAGAAATGACCCTCTTGAAAAGGTTCAGTGGTATTGCTGTCGTTCCTCATCTGCCGCTGGTTATGCGGCTTGCCAAATGTCACTTCTTTCCACCGTGCTTTCTCGTAGCTCTCGCGTGTAAACAGTAAAAACTCTGGTCAGTCTGCTTGGGGTCAGCAGCACTGTTTTAGGTCAGTTATATGGCATGGGTGGTCTGGAAATGCAGCGGTATAAACTGCATTACAAATCTCTACCGGTGGAAATATTCCACCACGCGGTATTTATCACCATACCAGCCTAGCTCTTACATTGAGGTATGTCAAACCACAGAGTTCTCACTGCTGTGCTAAACGCTGTGCTCCGTGTGTTCTTTGTTGTTTTCAACAATGAATCAATAAGCAATGTGTGAATTGTACGCCGATGTACAATCGAACAGATTTCATGTTCTTGTCCTAAACCCCCTACATATGTCTTGTCTGTCTGTTTGTTAAATTATGTTGTTGCCACTAGTGATGCACCGGATCAGCTTTGAGACGAGCCAGACATGCCTAATACACATTTGTTACCGTCAAGCTCTCTTTCTGCGATCTTCTTCCGTGCTGTTATTTCTATATTTTTCATTCTTAGGACACGTTTTTATCGTCACTGCTCGTTTGCGTCACTTACTGTAGTACTGGTACTCTGTATCAGCCGATACCAAACAAAACGATCATAACTGCCATCAGAAGAGGAAAAACCGGTGCATCTCTAGCAGCTAGTAGATGCTTAGAGTCTAATTAACTGTTTAAACTAAAGATATTTTACTTACTTGACCTAACCTTCTCGTTCTTGTACGGGAAAGAGGTCTTATAAATGAATTCGGATGAACTAAACTGTTCATAAATCTGCATTGCTGTTGACTGATCGTTTTTTCTCGTGTCTGAAGGTATAATGCAACAGCCAATGATGCCACCGTACAAGATGTCTCAAAATTCCATGCATGGTAGCCCGGCATCCACAAACTACCAGCAAACCACTGTCACTCCCAGCCCTCCTAGGTATTAAGCCAACGTTTCTCACTGCAGCATTGATTCACTAGTTGGAAATATGGTTTGACGTGCTCCGTCCATTTGGACGCTAATAGATTTTTCTCTGTGCTTTCAGTCGATTTGTCCAGCCCCAGACGGGTTCCGGTGCCCGGTTTATGCCCCAGCAAAATAGCCCTGTGCCCAGCCCCTATGCCCCTCAGAGCCCCGCTGCCTACATGCAGTACTCTCATCCTCCCAGCTACCCTCAGCACCAACAAATCAAAGGTACGCAAGATTTGGTTAAAGGAAAATGAGCAAAAATGGAGCAGGCGAAGAATACCACGAATGCAGTCAGCTAGCTTTGTTTGAACGTCGTGGTTTTAATCTGTGATGTTTTGCAGTCTCTGTGGCCAGCCCCATGGTGCCAGGTGGTATGAGAAACATCCACGACAATAAGGTCTCTGGGCAAATGTCAAGTAACTCGGCCAATCACAACGCGCGGCATTGCTCCAACGAAGAGTACATGAACATAGTCCACAGACTTGGAAGTGAGGTAAGCAGACGCACAGCAGACAGTCAGACGATGTGTCATGTTTAGTGGCATCACATTCTTGAGAGGTAGCCGACTGGCAGATTTCCTAACTCGTGCGTTCTGGCGTTTGTAGGAGAGCGATCCTTCTATGAGAAATGTCTCGTTCCCTCTCCGATCACCCCAGTCAGTGTGCTCTCCGGCCGGAAGCGAAGGTAATGCGAAAGGTAGATTTAAACCCCTCACAAATAACGTTAGGATTTAGCTTGCACTGATTGCGTACGAGAACAAAGCACTGTCCAGAAATCAAAGTTTGTGCCGGCCCTGTTTTTCAGTCGGGTCACGACCGCCTCTGATCCTCCAGTCCCCGCCGCCCTACACCTCGCCGCGGGATGCCGCCCCGGACCTTCTCATGGACTCGCCCGAGCGGAAGAAGAAGCAAAAGAAAGTGATCAAAGAGGAGGGTGAGAAAGGGGCCATGTACGACATTGTCAGTTCGCCCTCAAAAGACTCCACCAAGCTGACCCTGAAGCTCTCGCGAGTCAAGTCGGCGGAGGCGGAGCAGCCCAGCGAGCTCGTTCCCGGCGCCGTGGAGCACGGCTCGGACGCTGAGAACGACCTGCCATGCAACAGCTTTCGGGAGCAGTCTGGATACCAGCAGGTCCCCGTGCTGCAAAACACGGGCGCGGTTGCTGCCAAGCAACCAGGAGCAGTCAGTGGGACACCCTACGATGAGGCCGAATTGGACGCCCTGGCTGAGATCGAAAGGATAGAACGAGAGTCGGCCATCGAGCGGGAACGCTGTTCTAAGGAGGTTCAGGATAAAGGTAGAGTTCAGTTTGCTGTTTATGGCTCAGGTAGAATATATATCACTGGGACCTGTAAGGTGTTTTGCTAGAGATCTTTCCTGAATGTAATTGTTGTTTTAAAAAAAATTAACTGGTTTTTAGTTCTTCGTGTTAAACCATTCACGTGTATCTGAAGTTATTCACCGACTGAAAGCTATTGGGGAGCAGTCGTGTTATTTTGATTAGTTACGCTTGGTGATGTAGTAGTGGGTAGTTACATGGCGGCAGGACTACCGTAACATGGATTATTGCAAAGCTTATGTAATTGTGTAAACGTTTTCTGTTGACATATTTCCGCAATTATATTTCTAGACAAACCCCTGAAAAAGCGGAAACAAGACTCGTATCCTCAGGAGCCTGGCGCTGGTGGCACTGCAGGAGGGCCCGGAGTGGGCGGCGGGGGCAGCGCTGGGAACAAACCAACTCCTCAGGAGGCCAGCGCTGCAAGCAACGGGGCTAATCGTCCAGCGTTGATGGTCAGCATAGACCTGCAGCAGGCAGGCAGACGAGAGGGACAGCTTGACTCGTGCCCTGCGCCGGCCCAGGAGGCCCAGCGCTGGCCAGAGGACGGTGACGACTCGGCCGGAGTCCTGCGACTGAAGTCCAAAACCGACGGCGAAATGCAACGAGAGGCAGACGGGCGTCCCGATGTCATCAAACAGCAGACGACTCATTCCGACAGTCGGCCCGAAACGCCAAAACACAAGCAGGACAGCCGACGTGACTCTTCCGGGAAGCTACAGAGCTCAGAAAAGCGGCCAGACCAGTCGAAGCACAGGCACGACAGCAAGCCTGACAAAATCCGTCCCGACACTCCTAAGAAACCAGACGGCCGACCTGAACTCTCTCGGGACGGCCACAAAGAAGAAAAACACAGAGATCGGGATCGGGATCGGGACCGGGACCGGGACAGGGAACGCAGCAGTGATGGCTTTAAAGTCCGACGACCAGATACGCCGAAATCCTCCAGCAGGTCAGAACATGAGCGCTCAGGTCGAGACAAGGACAGAGATCGTGAGCGTAAACATCGGCCGGATTCCAGAGAGCACCGGGACAGGCGCTCTCCCGAGCACCGCCCTCGTTCTGACAGTCCCCGCGTGAAGCAAGAAAGCCGAAGTGGACCAGACTCGGGCCGACCCCGCACCGACTTCAAATCACCTATCAGCAAAGAGGAGAGGCGGAGCTCGGAAGGCCACAGGAAAAGCACTGATGGCTCCAAGCATCCTCCTCCTGCTGAGAGCAAGGTCGGAGAATTCCCCGATTTCCTTCTTGGCGGCAAGTCCGCCGCACTCAAGAACTTTGTCATTCCTAAGCTGAAGCGTGACAAGGACGGCAAGGAGGTGAAGGACAGCAACCCAGACAGTCGACGGCCAGAGCAGCTGTGTAGCCAGCCACGAGTGAAGCTGGAGAGGCTGGGGCTGGAGGAGATAACCAAGCGGCCCAAACCAGTGGTGGTGCTGCAGAAGCTCTCCATTGACGAGGTGCAAAAAATCATCAAGGACAGACACGCAGGCAGTTCCAAATCCAGCAAGAACAGGTCTTCCTTTGGGAAGTCCTCAAAAGGTATGGCCCCGTAATGAGGCTATTTTTTTTTCTGATCATATGTGTTACTTTAGTCGGTTTGGTCGTAAAGTGTTTACAAGTTACACCGAGAATTAGAGTTACGCAGAATTGTTTGGAGAGCCATGAAGAACTTGTATAGACAAATAACGGTCTCTGTTAACCTGTTTCAAGGAGGCATTGATGAGTCGGTGCTCAAGGAGCTTCCTCCTCATCTGCTTGCAGAAATAGAGTCCACCATGCCTCTGTGCGAGAGGGTGAAGATGAACAAGCGTAAGCGCAGTACTGTCAACGAGAAACCCAAGTACGCTGAGGTCAGCTCGAACGATGACAGTGAATCAGAGTGTGAGTGAAAAAAGGGAAAAGTAGCATGGCTAATTTGCATACATGTCTGTAAATGTTATTTGTTGTTCTCAAACTGATATTGCTTCACATAGCAGTTGTCACATGCCGCTGTCACTGCAAGTCTGATTTTTTTTTTCCCCTCTCTGCGGTTCTCAGCGGCTCCAAAGCGATCAAAGAAGGACCGGGACCGAACTTGGGAGTTTGAAGAGCGGCGTGCTTCCGGAGACCGCAGACGGAGCGGAGGGCAGCAGGAGGGCCGCAGGGGTTCAGGTAGCCGATATCGAGAGCACAGTCCGGATGACTCCAGTGATGAAGCACCACCTCCCAGCATGACAGACGGTACGTGTTTAACAATCTTTACCTCCAACTCCGATTCATGCGCAGTTGAAATCCGGCGTCTTACGTGATGCCTTTTCTGTCTCCACAGTACTCAAAAAGATGAAGATGAAGGAGAAGCAGAAGAAGAGGAAAGCGTACGAGCCCAAGCTGACCCCAGAGGGTGCGTTTGCGCGTTGGCATCGATCCCTGTTCTGCTCTAGTTTTTAATTGCTGTTATCCATTGTTAAAATTGTCTTTTTAAAATACCCCAACAGAAATGATGGATTCTTCCACGTTTAAGAGGTTCATTGCAAGTTTGGACAACATTTTGGAAAACTTAGAAGATGTGGACCTGACATCGCTGAGTATGTGTCTTCTTGTAATATTTGAAATCGAGCCGCTTGTCGTTCGTTCAAGTCGCCGCGCTTCAGCTGCGTTTAATTCCTTTGAGTTACAGCATTGATAAGGTTTCCTCTTGTTCTTATTTCTTCTTCAGCTGGAGACGATGATGAGATCCCACAGGAACTGCTCCTTGGCAAACACCAGCTGGCAGAGTTGGGCAGCGAATCGGCCAAAATCAAAGCCATGGGCATCACGTGCAGGGTATGTTGTGACAGGGAATGATGGGCCTTTGAGCTCAAAACTAGGCTTGCGTCCGTTAAGTCACGATGAGCTTTAATCAGAACGGCTCCCTTGTTGAACCCTGGCCGTTAACTCCGAGCCCTTTGCCCTTCAGATTCCATCCGACAAGCTTGTGAAAGTACTCGGAATACTGGAGAAGAACATCCAGGATGGCTCCAAGCTCTCCACGCTCATGAATCATGTAAGTGGGGCTTTCACGTCAACGCCGGTCCTCCTCGGGTCTCCTTCCCGTAGCGACCTTTCCTCCTTTCTTCTCAGGACAACGACGCAGAGGACGAAGAACGTCTGTGGCGCGATCTCATCATGGAGCGGGTCACCAAATCCGCCGATTCCTGCTTGACGGCTCTGAATATCATGACCTCGACGCGCATGCCCAAGGCTGTCTACATCGAGGACGTGATCGAGAGGGTGCTGCAGTTTACCAAGTTCCACCTGCAGAACACGCTCTATCCCCAGTACGACCCCGTCTACAGAGTGGACCCTCATGGAGGTCAGGAAAGATGATGGATTTTCATAATGCCTTTGCATTCATAATGCTTTTTGCTTTCATTGTGAAAGGCCAGTGTCACCATCTTCGCGCAACACTTGTTGCTCAAAGTTTGATCTTTAATGAGAACTTTAGATCAGCACTGCCCTCTAGTGGGCAGTGTGTCGTCTCGCCAATCACCAGAACCGTTTTGTTACTGTGTCGTGTTTTCGTTCGTTATCGGTGTCTTTTATAAAAGATCTGTCCGTAATCATGACTTCACTCAAAAGTCACAAGCACAGTAAGACAACCTTTGCGTTTCGATAGGCGGCGTGTTGAGCTCGAAAGCCAAGCGAGCCAAGTGCTCGACGCACAAGCAGAGGGTGATCATCATGCTCTACAACAAAGTGTGCGACATCGTCAGCAACATCTCGGAGCTGCTGGAGATCCAGCTCCTCACCGACACTACAATCCTGCAGGTGAGTGCCTGCCGCCTCACCGACCTGAGGTGTGATTTCTGCACCGTCACCGTTTAAAAGATTCACTCGCTCTCTGTACATCTGCAGGTCTCTTCCATGGGCATCACTCCCTTCTTCGTGGAGAACGTCAGCGAGCTTCAGCTCTGCGCCATTAAGCTGGTCACCGCCGTAAGTTATCCTGCTGAAACTCCCCTTCTTTATACAGACCTGCCTGTTGCTCTTTCCTGACGCAGTCTCTCGTTTGATCTCGCTTGAAACCCTCTTTCCTCAGGTCTTCTCACGGTACGAGAAGCATAGGCAGCTGATCCTGGAGGAGATCTTCACCTCTCTCGCCAGGCTCCCAACCAGTAAGAGGAGCCTCCGGAACTTCAGGTAGGCAGATCTCATCCATACTTGCTTGCTTAAGTCCTCTGCTCTGCTGACCACGTTTACCCGTGGTCGTTGCGGTCAGATTTTTCCCCACGACCTTTAAAACTGGTTGTAAAGGCTGTGCCGGTCCATCAGGTTGAACAGCAGCGACGTCGACGGGGAGCCCATGTACATCCAGATGGTAACGGCGCTGGTGCTGCAGCTCATACAGTGTGTGGTGCATCTGCCCACCGAGAAAGACAACACAGACGACGAGTACGAAAAGAACGTAAGAGGAACGCTGTGGAACGTGTTCGTGAGTCTCTGATCTAGTCTGTTCGTAAGCTGATTACATGATTACATTACGGTGTTTCCAGGTGGACCACGACGTCCTCATCACAAACTCGTACGAGACCGCGATGAGGACGGCGCAGAATTTCCTCTCCGTTTTCCTCAAAAAGTACGAGCCCGGACAAAACACTCGAGTAAAACGGCGGTTCTAGTGACCTCCTTAACGTTACCCTTCCTTTTTTTTTTATTCCCAGGTGCGGCAGCAAACAGGGAGAGGAGGACTATCGGCCTCTGTTTGAAAACTTTGTACAGGACCTTCTCTCAACAGTGAACAAACCAGAGTGGCCTGCTGCTGAACTGCTGCTCAGTCTCCTGGGAAGGTTACTGGTATGTCCGGCGTACCTGTAAAGTCATTATTACACTTCGCAAAACGGCTATTTAGGATTTAAGCCTCGCTGGAGGAAGTGCTGGATGTGCTCGGACTGCATCGCAGCGGCTTAACAGTTTTCTTTTAAGACGCACAGGGAGCTGAATGTTCTGCTGAAATCTAACATTCTTGAATGACAGACCCTAACCTTGTGTCCTTGTCTCCAGGTGCATCAGTTCAGTAACAAACAGACAGAGATGGCACTAAGAGTAGCTTCTTTGGACTACCTGGGTACAGTCGCCGCTCGACTCCGCAAAGATGCTGTCACCAGCAAAATGGACCAGAGATCTATAGATCGCATCCTGAAAGAGGTAAAATTGGTACTTTTTTGTGTTTCCGCCATTCATTCACACAAGGGATCAAACATGAAGGGTGACGCCTCCTTTTGCTGCTTATTGAGTGCTTGTTCTGGCATATTCTCCAGGCGTCTGGCAACGACGAGACCCAGCAGCTACAGAAGGCCCTGTTGGACTACCTGGATGAAAATGTAGAGACTGATCCTTCTCTTTTGGTGAGGACCAGAACGTTGCTTCAGCCAATTCTGAGTCTCAATTCTCATGTTTATGACAAATTAAATGAACTTGTTCTAGGTTTCCCATAGAGGTTGGGCCGCCCTTTTGAGTCTTGATCGCCCCGAGGTTTCTTTCTTACAAACATTTATGGGTTTTTTTTTTTCCATCTCGCTGTCACCCTAGACTTTGTCAGTCAGTGCTGTGGACTTAAGTGATTGTAAATCAGCTTTGTTTTGGGATTTTTCTGTTAAAATTACAGAAAGAAACCTTGCGAGGACCCAGACTCAGCAGGGTTCGGTCCACGTTCAGTCCACGTTTCTCACTGATGATATTCCTTCTCTTCTGAAAAGTCAGTGAGGTTCACCAGTAACACAACGATGCTTTTTTTTTTTTTTTTTTGTGATCGACCAGTTTGCAAGGAAGTTCTACATCGCTCAGTGGTTCAGGGACACGACCACAGAGACGGAGAAAGCCATGAAGTCCCAGAACCAGAAGGAGGACGATACCACAGACGGAGCACACCATGCCAAGGACGTGGAGGCCACCGGCGAGATCATGCAGAGGGCGGAGACGCGCAAGAATTTCCTGCGCACCATCATTAAAACCACACCGTCGCAGTTCGGAACGCTGAAGTAAGTATGCTTTGCTGCTTATTCATTAATGAATTAATTTTTTTTTTGTTTTGTTTACACACATCTCGCTCATGGTCAATAATGTTCTTTGTTGATGTATTTTTATGCATGGTCAGGACGTAAACTCGCCCTAACACCCACCTAACACTTTCCCCTCTTTCTCAGGATGAACACAGACACCGTGGATTACGAAGACTCCTGTTTAGTCGTGCGATATTTGGCCTCTATGAGGCCGTTTGCGCAGAGCTTTGATATTTATTTAACGCAGGTACGTTCGCATGCGGTTCCTGCTCAAATGACAGAGTCTCCTTTTCAATTTAAGGTGCATTAACCTCTTTGTGCTTTGTATTGTTCAGATCTTGAGAGTGCTGGGCGAGAGTGCCATCGCTGTGAGAACGAAAGCGATGAAGTGTCTGTCCGAGGTGGTCGCCGTAGACCCAAGCATTCTGGCTCGGGTGAGTGGCTTTCTTTATGTTCGGAATGGGTGTAAAATCAACAATCGACTTGGTTTCAGATGAGCGTGTGAGGATTAATTTTGTGTGTGTGTGTGTGCGTGTGCGCCTGCAGTCTGACATGCAGCGAGGAGTGCACGGGAGACTCATGGATAACTCTACCAGTGTGCGAGAGGCTGCCGTCGAGCTGCTGGGGCGCTTCGTGCTGAGTCGCCCTCAGCTGACTGAGCAGTACTACGACATGCTTATTGAGAGGATACTGGTGGGTTCTTATTTCTATTTGTCTGTCACACAGACTCCTGTAATGAGCAGCGAGTTATATAATGCGTCATTGATTACTCGTACAGGGATGCCGTGTAAGTTTTGTACTGAAACATGCTTGTATCAAGTCGCTGTCGCGAACGATCACGAAGATGTACAGCTGTTGAGTTCGCAGGGTCCTTCCCAGATTAAAGGTCATACCACTGTAAATACACGAGTAGACTTTAGGTAAATTCCGCTGACTCACTGCTGCCACCTGCTGACTCAGTAACACGGTACACCCTAGAGAGACCTGAGTCGTTGTCTTTATTTTATTTCGTATAGGATACAGGCATCAGCGTGAGGAAGAGGGTGATTAAGATTCTGCGAGACATCTGTCTGGAGCAGCCCACGTTCTCAAAGATTACAGAGATGTGTGTAAAGATGATCCGAAGGGTCAACGATGAAGAAGGCATTAAGGTGAATTTCTGGTGTCTTTGTGTGTATCCATGTATCTGTGTTTGTTTGTTTGTTGCGTGTTAGTTATTAGGTCAGCCTAATTGTTTCACACCTTTCTAAACTCTGTTCTGCAGAAATTGGTCAATGAAACATTCCAGAAACTGTGGTTCACCCCGACTCCGAACCACGATAAAGAAACCATGACCAGGAAGATCAACAACATCACTGATGTGGTAATCTAATGTTTAAGCCTCGGAATCACTTTAATTTCGACTGTGGTAATACACACACTGCTAAAAAACGGTATCCGTTTTACAGTAAACTACTCAAATGTCTTGTTCCAGACGGCTGGAGGCTTGAAATAATAACAGTACTGAAAACTGCACGGAAAACCGTATTGTTTAACTCTTAGAGGTTCCATCTGGGCAAGTGAAAGTTGCGCAAAGCAATTTAATCATTAGAAAAATGGGGACTGAATATCCAGAGCAACTCCAGGATCAATTTGAAACCTGTTTAGTAATTTACCTCTATAGTAATAAGTAATAATAATCATCATAGTAATAATACTGCACGTTTGACTGCTTGACATTTTAAACCCTGAAGCGCCCTCTTGTGGATGTAGGAAATAGAAGTGGTCTAAAAAGTAAAGCTACTGCACATCTGTTCCTAAAGTATCCCGGGTGCCACTGTAACAGGAAGGTAGTAGCCCTTACACCACAAGTCTCTGAACAAAGAGCCCTAACCCTGGATAGGCGTGTAGAAAATAAAGCATTTTTTAAAATTACTTAATTAATGATTCATTAAACTCTCAGATACAATGTATCTGGAAATGGATATGGCAGCAGTAAACATCGTTCGTCTCATTGAAAGACATTTTCTCTTGAACTTTCCAGGTATCTGCATGCAGGGATTCCGGTTACGACTGGTTTGAGCAGCTGCTTCAGAACGTGAGTGCTCGTTGCCTGAAGTGACTGGGTGACATATCCGCCTGCCATTTTCTCAATACGTGATCATGTTTGTGCAGCTGCTGAAAACTGAGGAAGACGCCTCCTACAAGCCAACCCGAAAGGCCTGCGCTCAGCTGGTGGACAATCTGGTGGAGCACATCCTCAAATATGAGGAGGAGTCACTCACCGGTACGGCGCGCCGCGGTCGTGGCTCACGCGTCTCTTTCTAAACGTCTGTCTAACTCGAGCCTCTCCTGACCCGTTTTTTTTTTTTTTCTCCCCCCTGCAGACTGTGAGAATAAGGGGGTGAACTCGAACCGCTTGGTGTCCTGCATCACCACGCTGTACCTCTTCAGCAAGATCAGAGCGCAGCTCATGGTGAAACACGCCATGACCATGCAGCCCTACCTGACCACCAAGTGCAACGTGAGCGCCGCCCTCTTGGTTTAAACTTGTGGTCAAAACGGCAGTGCCCCCTAGTGGTGCAGGACGCGAGGTGCGGCGTTTTGTTTGAACTCTTTGCTTCTTTTCCAACCGCAGAACCAGAATGATTTCATGGTGATCTGCAATGTAGCGAAGATCTTGGAGCTGGTGGTGCCTCTGATGGACCATCCCAGCGAGACCTTTCTCACCACCATCGAGGAAGACCTGATGAAGCTCATCATCAAATATGGCATGACGGTGCGTCGAATCGGAAGCCTTAATACACAGCTCCGCGCCGTAACATCTCTGTTTGTCTGTAACGCGCTTGTCCGTGCACCTCAGGTCGTGCAGCATTGTGTGAGCTGTCTCGGGGCAATCGTGAACAAGGTCACTCACAACTACAAGTTCGTCTGGGCTTGTTTCAACCGGTACTACGGTAAGACGCTTGTTCATTTTGTAGCGTTTTTCATACGCAGCTCTGCTACCTCTGAGCCATTATGTTACGAGTGAGTTCTCCAAATCTGGCATGACCAGTTTCCCCCTGTCATAAAGGGTGCCCCACGTCTTTTCGTCCCATACTTCTAAAGCGAGAGTAGAAATCACCCACCACCGTCTCGCCGAGTTGCTGTGCACGTGGCAGCACACCACGTAAAACGGATGTAGCTACTTATTATACTGACCGAACCACTGTTGTGTAGGTGCGCTGAACAAGCTTAAGAACCAGCACCAGGAGGACCCGAACAGCACAGTCCTCGTGTCCAACAAGCCTGCCCTGCTGCGCTCGCTCTTCACCGTGGGCGCTCTGTGCAGGCACTTTGACTTCGATCGCGAGGAGTTCAAAGGAAATAGCAAGGTCGTCATAAAGGACAAGGTGCTGGAGCTGCTTCTGTATTTCACCATCAACGAGGATGAAGAGGTGCAAACCAAGGCCATTATCGGTTTAGGTAAGAAGAGTCTCTCCAATACGGGAGTATTTTTAATTTTTAAAAATGTATTAATTGTTATGATTTTTTTCATTTTTTGCTCATACGTTTTCTGCGTGAATTTCCTCCAGGTTTCCTGTTCATCCAGCACCCAGGCTTGATGTTTGTCCCAGAAGTGAAGAACCTGTACAACGGCCTCCTGTCTGACAGGAAGAAGTCCGTGAACCTGAAAATCCAGGTGCTGAAGAACCTGCAGACGTACCTGCAGGAGGAGGACTCGCGAATGCAGGAGGCAGACCGGGAATGTGAGGACGCCCTCCAAAAACCAGAGCTTAGTTTGGGATCTGTAAACGTGCCTCGGGTTCGACGTAAACCCTCTGATTTGTGCTTCGCTGTGCAGGGAAGAAGCTGTCCAAGCAGGAGGATCTGAAGGAGATGGGCGACATCTCGTCAGGCATGAGCAGCTCCATCATGCAGCTGTACCTCAAGCAGGTGCTAGAGGCCTTCTTCCACACACAGTCCAGCGTGCGCCACTTCGCCCTCAATGTCATCGCTCTCACGCTCAACCAGGGTCTCATTCACCCTGTCCAGGTACAGAATTATAGCTCCTATACGAGGCTGCGTACGGGGGCACTCCCGCGGTGGGGATGCAGCGGTTAAGGTTAATCCCATTCGAAATCTTTACAAAATTATTAACAGGCATCAAAGCTGATTCTGTTAGAACGCAATTGGTGGCACAACTAAATTTGAGTGAGTCTAATGGTTACTAATGGCTACAGTGCGTGCCCTACCTGATTGCCATGGGAACCGACCCCGAGCCCACAATGAGAAATAAAGCGGACCAGCAGCTGGTGGAGATCGACAAGAAGTACGCCGGATTCATCCACGTAAGTAAAACTCTGCACGAGACGTAATGTGCAACGGAGCTACGTCCGTGGTGCGTCCTGACATTGAGTTATTTTGTGCAAAACCAGATGAAAGCAGTGGCAGGGATGAAGATGTCCTACCAGGTCCAGCAGGCCGTTGTCGGCTCCCGGGACGCCATCATCCGGGGTTTCCGCCAGGACGAGAGCAACTCGGCACTGTGCTCGCACCTCTTCTCCATGGTGCGGGGGAATCGGCAGCACCGGCGAGCCTTCCTCGTCACGCTCCTCAACCTGTTCGACGATAGTGCGGTGAGTCGCTCGGTTACACTCGCAAAGAGGCCTCGTGTCCCGGGCGTGCTGCCTCGCCAAAGGCGAACAGGCGTGTACAAAAGTTCGGCTTCTGGCTTGACCCCGAATTCCTGTTTCAGTGCAGCGATAGTTCAATGGCACGGATAGTAAAATGCGAAAAAGCCCGTTGGTCCGATGACATAAACGCGCGTCATGGCACAGGTCGTCTTTACATCCTGCTGAACGCCGTCTCGTTTCTACCAACCGCATGTGTTTCCTTGCAGAAGACGGAGGTGAGCATGCTGCTGTTCATCGCCGACAACATGGCGTGTTTTCCCTACCAGAGTCAGGAAGAGCCTCTCTTCATAATGCATCACATAGACATCAGGCTGTCCGTGTCCGGCAGCAACCTGCTCCAGAGCTTTAAAGAGGTCCGTTTGTCTTCCTTTCGCCGCTTTGCTTTCTGTCCTGACTCGGCGCTCGGTCATTCAGACTGTCCCGTCTCCCCCTTTTTAGTCTTTGCTGAAGGACTCGAGGCAGAGGGAAAAGAAAAAGAAGAAGAAGAAGGAGCGAGAGAAAAGATACGACTCGGAGGACGAGGACGGGTCCGGAGAGGAGGTGCAGAGCATCAGCCTGAACAGCAGCGATGAGGATGATGAGGTCGTCCACAGGGCCAAAAAGTCCAAGAGGGCCGCGATGGGCTCCGATTCCGACTCGGACCTCGACGGCGACGACGTAGACAAGGTCATGGACCGTCTCCCGGACAACCCACTGCCCCTGCTTGATTTTGCCAATGCCTCTCAGGGCATCCTGCTCCTCCTAGTGCTCAAGCAGCACCTGAAAAACCTCTACGGCTTCTCTGACAGGTATCCGCTCCAAACTGATCTCACTCCTCGTGTCGCAACAGAACTTTTGTATCTACATGCATGATTTAACTTCAGCACTGGCGAATTTTCAGGGAATGTGCGCCATCTAGTGGCAAGCATAATGAAGCGAGGTAGTGGTGAGTGATGTTTAGGGTTCTGAATTATGGGCCAGAAGATAAGTAAGATAAATAAGTAATAAAATAAGTAAATAAGAATGGCTTGGACTGTACTTTGTAAGATTCTCTTGGTTAGAAGTCGCTTATTAACGTAAATGAGAAACGTTATCCTAATAACGGAAATGGATAATATTGAACGGATTTGCTGATCGACTGCCTGTCTGGCTGTGCTCTGGCCACCCCCATAATGGAACCGGTCACAAAGTGCTTGTTTTTGACCCCTACACCCAGCTGACTAGGAACATTCGGCAGCTTTGTTTAAACCCATGTTCTTGTCAACAGCAAAATCCAGAAGTACTCGCCCACGGAGTCGGCGAAAGTGTACGACAAGGCGGTGAACAGGAAATCCAACGTGCATTTTAACCCGCGGCAGACGCTCGACTTCCTGGTCAATAGCATCTCCAGTGCGGAGCTCACTTACGAAATCAAGAGGAGGATCGTCAGGCAATACTTGGACGTGAGTAGCTCTAGTCATCAATTGTCATCCTTGAGGCCTCTTTCGTTACGTGCTGGTTTTCGGATTTCCTGACCTTTGATAAAAGCACCAATTCTCCCGGGGATCCCAAAAAATCCTCCCATATCTCGCTGACCCGCTTTGTATCCGCTCTAAGTGGCGACTCGTGGCTTCTTTTTCTTATTCGCTTCTCACCTTCTTTGGTCCGATTAAACGGAATTCTACTTTAAATAATACTTTAGGATTCGGTCCGAATAAGGGGCTGGCCCAATTCACCGGATTCGACCGTACTGCTCAAAAATAAATTTTTGTACTTGGTTATTGTGTCAGTAATAAAAGAATTCAATGGTGGCCTCATACTTTTGCTCAGTACTATACACTGCTAAAGTATTATCTAATCAATGTTATACAACAGAAAATGGATGTTTTTTCGCCAGCGTCTCACACTCCTTGTAATGCAAGCCTTATTTGTTCGTAAGTAATTCGCAAGTAATAGTAAGTACGCCTTATCGTAAAATAAAACGACTAACGTCCAAATGCGCCGCTCGCATCTAGGCCACCCAAGCAGGTCGGGTCCCTTTTTGAGTCTTGGTTCTTCCTTCTTTATTCTGGATGTTTTTCCTTGCCCTTTTAAGCTAATATAATACTGTAAAACTGCTTTGAGACGATGGTCCATTGTAAAGAAAAAAAAAAAAAGCGCTATAGAAATAAATTTGATTTGGACAAAAATGAGGGGAGATTTTAATATGAGCATGAAGAGGATCCCTTCAGAACTGCTGATCTTAATCTGGATCCTATCCATGATAATCTGGTCCTGTCCACGCCCCATCACCGTCAGGGTGTTTTGACCCTCTTGGGTGACCGTACACCCTATCGAACACAATGTGGGGGCACTCTGGTCCAATTTGACCTGCTCCTGTTCACCCCCATGAATAAATCACTTATTACTTAATCACTATAATCGAGTTCGGCATCTCGTTTGCGTAATCGAACAACGTTGTGACTTTCAATTTGCTTTTCTGATGATCTTGTTCGACCAAGTAAAATCACACATCACCACAAAATCAGCGAACCTTTGTGAGCAGTGTATATAAATAATAGTTTTATCAGTTAAGACACTCGATTCCCCAAATGTAACCATGATGACACCAGTTGTGACACCTCGTTGTGGTTGTGTTCCATTAGTTTTGTGCGACAGTGTTTTGTTCCAGAGAACATCTCTAGCGCGCGCACGCACGCTGAATGTGCTAAGTACGTGCCGACGGTTCTTAATCGTATTCGGATGAAACGCTGGGCTGGATTAAACACTTTCCCAGCAGTACTAGAAACCCGAACGTGGTTTGAATATTCATCCGAGTCTGTGCTGCAAAGCTGATCCGGGAACGTTTGTGCTCGAGGAAGCCAAGTCTCGTGTCTCACCTCGGCCTGTGCGCGCTGCTCCTCTCTCTACTGCCCTCTAGAGTTAGGATCCGTTGCACTCGCTCTGCAAACTGAATCAAACGGAAGAATGAGAAACTACTCTGGAGCAGAACTTTTGTTTTTCGGTGGGGTTTTTTTTTTCTTTTCTTTTTTTCTTCTTCTCGCAGTCCTTTTCATTTTTCTCCAATCTTTCAGAAACAGCCCCAAAGCTGTGTTGTAAAGGTTACCCCGTAATGGAGGCGAAGGGAAAAGCAGTAACGGTTTTGAATAATATTGATGTGTGTGCAAGAGGTTAATTAAAACCCTGAGTCATTCATCATGGGCCGAGGGCAGGCAGGCGGAGCAACCGGGCCTCAAATCAATCACCCGGTCTCAGCTCAGTGTACTGCTAATACACAGCCTCTGCCCTGGCACCCTCTCATTCACTCGCTCGCTCGCTCACTTTCTCGCTCTCTCTCACTCTCTCACTTTCCCACTGTCTCTCTGCCACACCGGCGAAATAACGGAGCTCTCCGTCTCATCGTTCCAAAACTTAGCATAAACTCAAACGCTGTGTGCTTAAATGAATCCGTATCCGTTTTATTTCCTTTCGAATCAATTTTTCCACGCTTCTGTTCGCGTCTGCATGCTTTGGAACCCGGGACCGTCCAAACTTTATGCTCTTCCATTACAAATCACCATTGATTAGGCCTATGTTTTATTTATAAGATGACCCTGTGGCACCGAGTCAGAGCTCGTTAGAGATGAGCAGTGTTTGGGGAGGTTTTTCCTCTCCGCTGTCACCCTAAGCCGGCTCAGTTAGGGCTAGATATCGGCAAACGCGGCTCGAGGGCGACGCCTCGTTCTAAAAAAGGCGCCGAATTGGCTTGGTGCCACCCTTGATGCCAGTTTGAAGTGGGTTTTCTGGACCCGCTGTGTCCCTGACCAGCACAAAAAGTAGGTTGAGAAAAATTGGAATCGGTTAACCCAGTGTTTCTGTTCGCTACGTTCTGTTAGCGGCCTGATCTTGGTGGCGTGTGGTGATCGGACCCGGCAACGTTTTTCCCCAGTGTTTGATTGTCCTCATTCCTGTTCTTAGCTGGCACCTCAGCCAAAGGTAACGACGCTCTCCGCGTGCCCACGCTCAGGTCAGGACACCGTATCGTCATCCATCCTGCCGTAGAATCTTCCATTTGAACTGAAGACCATTTCTGAGCTCCTAATTAGCAGTCCAGGCCTCAGGTTCTTGTTTTCCCCGTAACACGTTTCATTAAACCCGTGAGGTAATTAGCTTGTGAATTAAATGGGGCGTGCGAGTTGAGCGTGAACACTAAACAGTACGTAGGAGGAGGTCTGGGACAGTTTAGTTTGTTTTCTGCTCTGCAGTGCTGTTTGCCTTTTGCAGAAGATCTCAGTATGACCCCACGCTAAGTAGACACCAACTTCATCCAGTGAGACCCCTGGTCCGAAAGGTGTCCTGATTCTTCTGAGATGAATACGCAAACCAACAAGACCTGCCTGACTATGGGTGGATTTGCCTGAATGCCGGTGGTAAAACAAGTGCATGCTAATCAGTTTTGCTACTGACAGGTCAAAACATTTGCATACGCAGGTTCAGGCCATTTAACGACTGCTTTACGTTCTGTGTAACAGGTCACTGAGCGAAATGGTCATTGTGTGCTTGTGTAATGTAATTCTAAAGGGCAGTTGAATAATTTCGATGTGGCCTTTGATTGAATCGACTGATACTTTTGTTTGACAGAAGCCAAAAACGCGACAGTGTTAGGAAACGCAGAAGGTCAGAGATAAACCAGAGTCTCAACGAGTGAGCGTGAACCAGTTCGTTTAATTACAGGTTACAGACAATATACAGGTAACAAAGCGGTACTACTCACAATAGGACGGCTACGTACACCTACGAACGACGTTTAAAGCCTGGTACGAGCGAGTAGAGAAAAGTCGTCCATGCAAACGCTTGCACGAAAAGCCTCTAAACACACCCAGGGTTGCCAGGTCCCACAAGAGAACCAAGCCAGAAAGAAACAAACTGGCTCAAAAAAAAGCCCAAAGGGCTCCAAGTATTTCAAAAAAAGTGATGTAAATGTGCCTTTTTAACTTGAGAGGTTCAGCAAATCCAACATGCAGGAATATTTGCGATAGGGAAAGCCCCAAAAACCTGTCACCCACAGCAAAAAAACATTTATTAGTGACTTTATAGTAAAAAAAAAAAAAAAAAGTAGTCGGCCTGGAATAAGCGGACCTGGCGCCCGTGACACGAATTCTCCTGTTTATGGCCGCAATGACCAACGATGTTTATTTTCTGTTTTCATTTCTTATTTACTAGACCCTGCTCATTAAAGCGGGAATTGGAGTTCATAACTTTAATTGTGCTCCCCAGTGCCACCCTAAAAAAAAGGCTTCCTAAATGTCTGACCAGTGGACTGGAAAACTAGCTCTAGACTCTTATTTAGTTTCATGTCACATTCGTGCTTGGTTGGTTGCAGTTGCGTAACCTTACGTCCTTTTAGCGCCCAAGGAAATTAAACCTAAAATCCCCGTGTCATACCCTTGGGGCGGAGTAACTAATAGATCTTTAGCGAGGCGTCTTTTGACCGTAGTTGTACCCGGTTTGGTGGTTGAGGAAATTCTGGCTGAGTTGAAGTTCCTTAGTGTTTAAGTTTGGCCTTTTCTCGGCGAGCGTGACATCGAGCCATGAGGGGAATTGAGAAATTTCAGACGTTCGCCGAGATTAAACGGCCTACTGCTATATCACCTGGAGCGCATGCTGGAAATTACACACTCCTAACCGCCGCAAATCAGCGCTCTGTAGGGCGGCGGCGCGTGTGTGAAGTCTCGAGCGCTGTTTAGTCAGAGGAAAACCGTCCTACCCCACTGTTTTAGTGCCTTCCACTACGGCGCTGTTACTCGCCTATAGATGAGGCTTGTTCTGTGAAACTGATTACGACGAGCCCTTTAAAAATCTCACTTAATTCTTATTAAATAGGTTAATCAACATGAACGAAATGGTGCTCTTGTTTTTTTTTTTTTCCCCCTTCGCTGCCCTGCTGCTCGGGCTCTGTCGCTTCTTTGTGGAGTTTGAGTTTCGAGTTTGATGCCAGTTTAATTACGGAACTAGCCCGTCCCATCACCCTTAACCCCCAGCAGACCCCCCCCGCCAGTCCTTCGCTTCGTACTCGGACCAGGCCAGGCCCAGCAGGAGCTCGAGCCGCAAAGGCACACCCAGAGAGGTCGTCTTCAGTAAATTAAGTTCCGGTCTCCTTCCCGGAGAGTCTCCGCTGAGCCACTTGGCTGTGGTCATAAATCGAAATCGAAAGATTCCTAAAAAGCAATCAGCCGTGTCCATCCTTAACCGTCTTCGGAGGGCGGCAAAGAAATTGCCGTTAAAGGAATCTCAACCCGAGTGCAAGCGTGTGTGGCCTCCCCGCTTTAATTTATGACCTCCCGGAGACGTCCCGGATGCATATCGACTTCCTCCCATCATGCTCTGGCACTCCGTCGTCGTTGTTATTGTTCTGTGGCTTTCATTTATCATCGGCTCTTGCGAAACTGACGCGACCCGTTCAGATCTGCAGCGAGTGAACGTTGACGCCGGCTGTGAACCCGGTCCAGAGGCTCGGGGAAGGTCTGAGCCTCTCCTGTCTCCCCTGGCTCTGGTTTAGGATTTTTTTTTTTTTTTTTGGAGTGGCAGTTTATCTAGTCAAAGTCGCGTTTCACAGGTCACCCTGCTCGGTTGATGCTTTCCGTCTCGATCAAACTCACAAAGCCTTTTCTCCGGACCACCGTAATTCACCCAAGGCTTAGATTCTGTCTTTCTGTACAATCCTGGCTCTGAGCTGTTGTTGATCACTCCTTCCTGTCTGGCCTATTAAGCTCTGACCTCTATTTTGGCCGGGTCCAGACCTGATGACGACTGGATTGAAGAATCTGAGGAGTTTGTGGTCGGTTGGATGCCGTTACGAAACCAGCGGGTCATGAATTTGTGTTCATTGTACCGACTTTAACGTCAGTCAACTTTTAGCTAAATAGGCTCAATTATTTCCTGTTAGTAGTTACTTAGTTTTTTTTTTTTGTTTTTTTGTTTTTTTTTAAACTCACGTTTCGAGCCATAATACTAAGTTTAAAACTCCATTTTCGTACAATTGATGCAACTGCACTGTTCTTTTTTTTTATACACTAGAAACGGGTTTAAAATTGTAAACAAAATGCTCGTCTGTTGAATAACTGACTAAAATATTTCTTTAATAACCCTAATTTATTTATATTATTAATGGGAAGTAAAAAAGGAACATTTTCAGTCAGTTATTTAATAGCCGAAGCTACAATCAAGCATTTTGTTTAGTCTTCCGTCTGCTGCAATTTAAATAAATTAGGATCACAGCAAAAGTGCTTTTTTTTTTTTTTTAAAACAGTAACCTCAAAATGTAGTAACAAGTTAGAATCTTAAAATCAAAGTAAACCGACAAGCTTGCTGAGCCTTTAAATCTCTTATTTGTATCTTTACCGTACGTTTCAGTTTGCAGACGTTTTACTCCTGAGCCCTCTGGTGTTCAAAAAAGGGAACTGCGTCCGGAGACATAACGAGCGGGACGTGTGAGCTCAACGATGGCATTTTTGCACCCCTGTTAAACCAGTAAACAGTGACTGGGGCTGTGGTAGCCTAGAAAAAAGGTACTGGACTATGAACCAGCAGGTCCAGGGTTCAAATCTCAGCCTTAAAACCTTAAACTTAAACACAATTGGGGACTTTATGATTTCAGCTGTGTTCTTAGTGCTACTCCCTAGGCCTATATAGTACAGTTCTAATTAGGGAGGGGGTGTTTATTACTGACGGAGTTTCTTCACACGAGTGCTGTTTTCATAAATAGCCAAAGCAAACGAGGGGGAACGACGAGAAGTTTCCTTTAAAATAGGTTTTTGTCCATCCGATCCGCATCACTTAAGAATTATAAAAGGAAATAAAACCTGTCTTGTTAACATCGAATTACTAAATGCGTCCAAACGGCGGCAAACTTGTACGAACTAGTACTAGTGGCAGCTGCTGAGAGAGAAGAGAATGACAGAGTTGCATCTTTATATAAAAAGATAATACGATAAAGTACACTAATGCACTAAATGTTTTTTTTTATTCATGTTGTCGCTTGAAACAACACTGTGCGAAATATCTGAACTAAACATCTAAACCTTTGTGACCATGGTATGGTGCTTTAGAACGCTTAATAAAGCTTTGGATCGACCAGGGTGAAGCTTTTTTTTTGTATCGGGGAAGTTGCCAGCTATCGTAAAAACATCCACCTTCAGCTTTTTGAAGCGTCAACATTGCACAGATGATAAACCTTTTGTTTTAATTACTCCATTGTTTAATTTACACCAGCAAACTAGAAGTGTAGGCTGTACGTGTGATTGTTTATTTTACTCTCTGTAAAGTCCAAAGTGGAACAGTTGGATGCACAGGATTCGGCACTCCAGGGGTTCTCTGGAAGCACGAGCATGAGCTGGCATCGTCGCCGAGGGTTCGCTGTGTGTCTGTGTGTTAATCTGTGTGTAGTCTGCCAAAGTTTGCAGAACCGAGCATGGCTTTAGTGCCTCAGGATTCGGTTCAGTGCACTGATGCTCGGTCCAAATCCCTCAAAATGTTTCTCTTTTATGTCCGGTCCTGAAGAGCGGGCGAGCCTCGCGGCACCACCGCGATTGTTCTGAAGGAAAGAAGTCCGCCGTTGACTCGCCTTCGACTGTTCAAGGTCTTTTTACAACCAGTCTGAAACGTAGTGGGACCTGCGCGTTACGTTTTGTGTGTCTGAAGCTCTCTGTGCACTTTTACGGTCTTTCATTTCCCGTCTCTCGGTGTTTTGGCGTGTCTTTTTACATCTGTAACTAAAAAAAAAAAAAAAAAAAAGATATGAGCTGAGATGAGTGCCTTAAGCTCTACTTCGTGTTTGTTTGTCACTGGGAGCTTTATCGGCATTATTCTTTGGCCTTTCAGCTTTATTTTCTTTAATATCTGGTAGTAATACTAGCAGGACGAGCTGTTCTGCCCGGCGACCGAGCTCTGATTGGTCGTCCTGAACAGGCTCTGATTTAAAGCTTCTACTGAGCGGTGCGGTCAGTTTTGGATGCGTTGCTATACACGTGTGCGTATCCAAAACTTTGGACTTTAGAGTAAAGGCTGTTTAGTTGCATCAGAATCACCCGTTTCTTTTTCTTTTTTTTTTTTTTTTTTCTCGCTAAAAGATAAGCCCCTTAAAAACGAATGACCCCTGCGCCCTGAGCCGGATCTCGCCCCACGGGCTGGCCTGAAAATGACGGTAATTAAGAAATTAGAAATGCGATTTCACCGAAATGCTTTATGAACCCTGACCCCCGTCCGACGTCTCCGCCTCCCGGCGTGGACGAGCTAATTAGCGAACCGAATCACGTTGCTGATTTGCAAATAACGGTCCGTGTTTGGACCTTGCGCCGCAGTCCTTTGCAAATGCCCCCCCCCACTCCCCTTGCTATTTTTCCATCTCTGTTCCCCGTGCTGCTGGAAATGTACACTTCGTTGGGGTTAATTGGTGCTAATATAAATTAGGCTATTATGTTTGAGCAAAGTAGCGGCTGGGTAAATTCGGTGCAGAAGGATGGTAATGGCTTCGGGGTGACAGGCTCATTTAAAAGTCCAGCCAAAGTTCCAGTTTCTTGCCGTGGCTTGTTAGTAAAACTTCCTTTTCTAAATGAATGTGCGCATTATTTCCGAAAGGGAAAAATCCACAGAATAATAAATTAATTCCCGGAATGATTTGCTAATGCCGTTTCCTCAAAGCAAGGACAATTCTATAAATGTGAAGCAAAGGACAGAAATGAGCCTGGACTAGCCCAAAAAAAGAGCTTCGTTTTGCGCTTCGTATCACAAAAACCTCCTGCCAAAATGCTGTCGCTCCATCTCGTAGCTACGAAAGCGCCATTTCATAACGAGGCTTGGACGTTCTTGTGCGGTTGTTAAGATAATTGTTATAATCGGGCCGCGTTGGGAGAACGGTAACGCGCTCCTTCCTCCTGTCCTCCCTCGAGGTGTACCTGGCTTTGTACCTGGTTTTGTTCCCGTTTTCTACCCTGACCTCACAACTCTGGCCCAGTCTTTTTATTTTTTTGCTTTTTATTTTTTTGGGGGAGACACACACCAGGAGCTGTCTCATCAGCCTGTTCCATCAGACTGTCATCATGGCCCACCCGCTGAGAGTCATGATGGGGAGGCAGAGAGAGGGGACGGCCGAGTAATTGGTCCTTTTCATGAGCCTTCCTTGAAAATTGACATAATTTAGATGGGTGCGTGCACGAGGGGGCGAGGGACTCTGTGGTTTCGGGATAGTTTAGACAGGCCTGCCTTCGTTCGTTTTCGGGAATAAAAAAAAAAAAAGCAGCGTGAGCGAGGCTGAGGGCGGTAATGAAAAATATTACGGCACTCCTAGAGACCGGAGCGTAATTCCCGTTATTTCGTCGCGCTGCGCTGCAAATGAAGTGAGGGGTGCAACTACTTCACTTCCTAAATATAATGCGGCCAGAAAATGGAAATCGTTTGTGTAGAAAAGTTCATCGGATCGCAGGCGAATAATATGTTTGTTATTTTATTATTGCGGTATGTACGCTGCTCACCAAAACGAGGGGAGATTTTAATATGAATATGAAAAAGATCCCATAATAATAATCCGGTCGTCTGATCCTGTCCAGGCCCCATCACTGTCGCTGCGTTTTGACCCTCTTCGGTGACCATACACCCTACCGAACACAATATGGGGGCACTCTGGTCCAGTTTGACCCTCTTCTCTGTACCCCCATAAATGTATCACTTGCTACTCAATCACTATAATTGAGTTCGGCATCTAGTTTTGAAACTAGATCTGAAAATAAATATTTATTTAATGTCTTCATTGATTATTCTTATTGTACAGGCTGAGTCAAAAGTCACAGGACACGTCCCGTGATGCATAGCGAACTTTTCCCAAAACCATTGTTTGCCCTTTCTCGGGCGGTTAGCCGTTCTTCAGACGGTCGCTGCCGTTTGTTGTCGTCCCGTGGTGATCTTTCTGGGCCTTGGTTGTTGAAGTCTGTTGCTAGGATACAGCAGCCGTGTTCCCTCAGAATCCTCAATTCCACCTGTGAGGAACAACAAAAGTTTTTTGTATTTGTGTTGACAACTTTTGAACCAACCAAACGATTTGTGAGACACTTCTGATCTTCTTTGATCACCTGCATGACCCACCTTCCCATTTGGGTGGGGGCGGGTGGGGGGGGGACTTAACCGTGATCCAATACAGCGGCCCCAGTAAGATAGCCCCCCCCCCACTCTCCCATGACTTTCGGAAATAAACTGCTGCCCTGTGACCTGTATTCACTTCTTCGCTTTGAATCATTTGTTTAAATGTAGTTGTGTAGGTGTAAAAACGGATGAATCCTTTCTTTCTAATCTTTCTCATGGGGGAATTTCAAACAGCATTTTGGAAGTAATTAAGTGTGAGGTTCAGCTGTTATCGGATTGTCAGGCTGTTAGTAGTGTGGTTTTGTATCGCTTGAATAAGGAGAATCTAGGAAGTGACAGGAGAGTCCAAAATGAGGAAAGGATTTACGATTCTGAGCAGATAAAATACCAAAAAAAAATATACCTAGACAAGCCCTGAGAAATGTGGATCACCCCCTTTTTTTTCCCTCCCTCGTTTTCCTCTAGAATCGAAGGTTGCGGTGTCGGTCCAGTCCTGATTTAAGATCTGCTGTAAACCTCTGTAGGGTTCCCGTCAGTGCCTCGTACCTGCTGCGTTATGTTCCGGATGATTTATCGGCCTGTTATCAGTCAACACAACGGAGCAGACCAAACCCCGCTGACCTGGCAGAGGTGGAGGTGGGGTTGGGGGGGGTGTGGGGGAGCCACGTCTCCATCTAATCACAGCAAATTTAAATCATGTTGCTCGTTAAGCGCTAATGGAGTGAGATGTGAGAGCACCGGCCGAGCAGAAACGCGAACTCGAATCCATCGTAAAACCGGACCGCGAACGTTCAGGGAGTCGCGCGGCGTCCTAAATCTTCCTGATTGCCTCGCCCCACACGACGGGCCGCAGAGAGCGACCGTAGGCGCGTTTGAGACGAGCTTGTAATGTTCCATTACTTTGATTGCTGGTGCGCCGGCATCTGGCGAGACGGACGTAAAAGTAGGCAGGAATGGTATTAAACGCTTGTTTTAATTCATTGTGCAAATTTATGGCGCTCCTCTGCGTTTCATTTGCTGCCGGCGAGGTTTTTGTAATTGCGTTTCACAGAATATTGAATCGAATCTAATTCCGCGCAGATTTTTAATGCTGCTCTCCCACCAACGCGGCGGCCAAAACCCGGCCGTCTGCTTAACACGCGCAAATGGAGCTCGGCCAAAGTTAAAGCGAGTGCGCGAATGTGAAACGGGACGGTTTTAAATGTGCACCTCGTCCTTTAATCGCTTTCAGCTGTTGAATTATGGCTTTAAGACCCCCCCCAACCCCCTTTTTCGTTTTGCATATTGAATTTAAGCCTTTTATTCCTCCTCAGAACGGCGTCACCTCGGCCGTTCTTCTTCTTCCGGCTCGTGCCTCCCTGCTTCCCCGATTCATTAATGCCCAGAATGAGGCTCGAGGTACATTTCTATTAAGCGCAGGAGGCAAGTTGCTAAATGCTAAATTGAGATTTATAATGATCTTTCAGTCTCAATTCGAGCGTCTCAGACCAGACAGTCGACTCCGGTTAAGCCGTAACGCCGTTGTTATTCTAATTTCCTCCAGCGCTGTCAGATTAATTAATTATCCAAATGCTCGAGCTTGATTAGACGCTGACCCATCAGAGTTGCCAGCCTGAATTATGCTCGAGCTGCGCTTCTTTGGCAGGTGTACTCACGATTAATTTGCGCTCCCCGAGGAACGGAACGAGTAATGTCTTGTGGACGATCTGCGATTGTTTAGTCGAGCTGAGCTGCGTGGCCGCGCTCGAGCCGATTCGAACCCCCTTTTTTGCGTTAACCTCGTGCATTATTCAAATTGCACCCCTTCAAGAATTCGCCGCTTAAGACGACAGGCTAATTTGGAGTCTTTATGTAGCGGGAGCAAATCAAGGCTTTTGAGAGCAAAGGTTCCACGGTTGGTGCCGCTTGTCTGAGTTCGGATTTGCATGCATTGACATGGTAATTTCTCGTGGGCAGACCTATATTCTGAGCCAATATGGATAAATGAGCCGGGATATCAGTGGGAAATAATTCATAATCAGAAGGACGCTTGATTTTCCATTAAGAAGCTCAGACTGGTTGGAGTGGTTCTTCGGTTTGGGTTTGATGAGCTGATTGTAGAAGCTAAATGCAAGGGGTAACGTTCGGCTTAAGGCTGTTGAACACGGAGCGGGATTAATCTTCACACCTTGTCCAATACTTTTTTTTGTTTTTTTTCCGATTTTAACCATTTACTTCTCTTCCACTTGCTTTCATTTCCCTTCTCCTAATGTGCCATTAACCAAACATCAGCTTAAAAACAAAGACATGAGCAAAGATGAGTGCATTAAGCTCTTAGATAAACAATAAAACGGTTCCATCCAGTCACCATCATTCAGCTTTATAACACCACCGCGTTTTCTTTAATATTCTTTTTTAATGTTTTTAGAATCAGCCTGTTGCTCGTACTGTAAGCTCTTGTGCCCTGCTACTAGCAGGACGAGCTGTTCTGCCCGGCAACCGAGCTCTGATTGGTCAGCCTGATGTGAAAGCAGAAATGAGAAGATGTCTGGTGAGGTGAGGTCCTGTAGTTGCGTAGTTTGTTCGGTTCCTTGCTGCCGTTGATGGTTGCCCTTACAACTTTTGTATTGTGTGACTTGTGTGCGTATTTCACGGGGGTGCTGGGGGAAGGGTCCCGTGAGACGTACCGAGGGGTGCCCCCCACGTTACAGTAAGCGCGTATAAATCAAATCCCAGCGACAGGAATAATGATTTACAGCACAGATCAAATGGCTTTACGATTTATGATCTCTTTTAGGCTACAACATGGAAGCTCTTAATAAAATTAAATGTGCCTCATTTTAAATTAAAGAACCCATTTATTGGGCTCTCATTCCCATGTGTACTTGATGGGCTAGAGGTGTCATGGGTGCCAAAATGCTCCCTTGTAGCAGGTTATAATGCTTAGTTTGGAAATAGTTTGCATATTGTCCTGTTATGTTTATGAATAAAACTACGTGCATCAAAAATTATATTTGGATTTATACATTGGTCATGAGCTTGCTTTTAAATATTTGTATTGGCCATTAAAAGCCATATCAGTCTGGTGGAGTTTCTCTACTTCTGCATATAGTGGAGCATTTCTGAAGATCTTTGACCAGTTCTGGTTGATTCTGCATATAGTGGAGCATTTCTGAAGGTCCTACATCAGCCCTTGAGGCTTCTGCATATAGTGGAGCATTTCTGAAGGTCTTGGACCAGTTCTGGAGGCTTCTGCCTACGGTGGAGCATTTCTGAAGGTCCTACATCAGCCCTTGAGGCTTCTGCATATAGTGGAGCATTTCTGAAGGTCTTTGACCAGTTCTGGTTGATTCAGCCTATGGTGGAGCATTTCTGAAGGTCCTACATCAGCGCTTCAGTCTTCTGCATATGGTGGAGCATTTCTGAAGGTCTTGGACCAGTTCTGGTTGATTCAGCCTATGGTGGATCATTTCTGAAGGTCCTAAATAAGCCCTTGAGGCTTCTGCATATAGTGGAGCATTTCTGAAGGTCCTAGATCAGCGCTTCAGTCTTCTGCATATGGTGGAGCATTTCTGAAGGTCCTAGATCAGCTATTGAGGCTTCTGCCTATGGTGAAGCATTTCTGAAGGTCCTAGATCAGCTCTTGAGGCTTCTGCATATAGTGGAGCATCCCTAAAGGTTCTAGACCAGACTTTCAGGCTTCTGCTGATGGCGGAGCTTCACTGAAAGGCCTAGACCTTTTTGTGAGTTTGCCGACGACGGCGTGCTTCTGAAGGTCGTACGCCACTGCACGGGGATTCTGCCGACAGGTTCGTTTGGGTTTTTAACTTGTACGCTCGTTCCTAATAAAGGCGTGCTAACTGGGAGTTGCAAAATACACGCCCAATCACCAAATAATGGCCCAGCGTTTCCTCTTAATTACAACTGATCAACACTGTGTAATTAAAACCTCCACCCCAAGGCTACAGTTTTAAAGTGAACCACCAAGGACTCACAGTTAGCACCCTATGTTCTCGCTCGCTCCTAAATACACTGCTCGCAAAAAAAAATAAAAAATCGGGGATAATTCATTAGCTTTCATTTTGAAATAACCCACAATTTTTGTGAGCAGTGTGCGAGTATGTTATTCAGACTTGACGTAAAAGCCCCCAGACGGTCTCAGCTGACCCGGCGTGATTAATAGGAGGCTATCGAGAATATAATCAGTGCTTAAAGAACACAAAAAAACAGCATGTTTGACGATAAAGGTACCGTTTTGTTGGATGAAGGGCAGCGTGTTTTGAATAGAAACCACTTTAGTACGTATGGGATGATATTCAAATTAGGTCGGGGAATCGGTCGCTACACATATTGTCCATCGTGAAAATGTCTTTAGATGCTGTGATTTATTTTAGCCCCCCCCCCTCCCCCTTCCCTAGGAATAATACTCCAGATTATAGTCTTAATGTGAGAATCAAATAACAATAGAGTAGAAATGTCTTTCTTTCCTCCTGCCCAACGCTGGAAATGGAAGTCACACAGGGCTGGTCTGAAGGATGAGTTTGCTCAAACCGGCCATTATTTCGTGAGCGTGTGTGTGTTTTCCCTCTTCCTACCTCTGAGGAGAACAGCTGGGTCATGCTGAGAGGCAAATGGGAGTCGAGTTTGGTTCACCATGGCAACAGCGAGCGTTTTTGGAGGAAACGTGGATGGCAGGGTGAGGTGGCCTGAGCCGCTAATGATGGCGATGAAGCCTGATCGTAATTACTCTGTCTCTGCGTTTTCTACAGTTTTTTTTTTTTTTTTTTTTTTTTTTTTTTGGCTTCCTTATTGAGATTCATTTTCCGAACTTTAGCCTTAAGGAATTAAATTCTCAGTCAAGGCTGTGCAGGTATCGGAGGTTCCTTCCTACCCTGCCGAGACAATTTCCATTCTCTAGATTACAGACGCGGACTCGATAAGAGGTTTTTATTCCCCGCACTCTCCTCCACCGCCGTTGTTATTGCTTTTCTCCTCTGTTCATCTCGCCCGCGTCGTCCCTCTGCCCTGTAACTGCATTTCTTCTCGCCGCCCATGCCTTTGGCAGCCAGCTTTGATAAAGCGGGATGGAAGGAGAGAAGGTGCTCGAGATGATGTGACCTTCTCTCATCCCTGGGGAGAGCAGGGGGGGTGAGGGAGACTCGGACCAGAGGAAGGAAAACAAAATAAAGGCAGGGTTCGAGAAGCCTAACTACCCAGAGGGAATTTCCGGAGATATTAAAGGTCTAAATAATACATACGGGATACATATGAAAGGATATTGAAATAGATGCGCCGTTAAGGCGGCGTGCACTGCCGGAGGAGAGAAATGAGAACTGAAGTGGACCGCGCTTATAGGAAAAATGGGCCTTACTGAAATATTCATCGCGGATGCAAAGCGCTTGCCTGCTGTGGAGTTGAGTTTTACGTCCTTCCCCCTGATCCTCAGCCCGTTTTCACAGCAGCGTGGCCCTAATTGCAGCATTTAAAATGTAGTCGTGTAGAGCATTTTGTGTTTTTGTAGCTTGGCAGAGGATGTGTGCTCAGGGTTTGTTTATACAGCACAGTTTAGTGTCTGAAGGAACGAAGCGGTGGACTTTTTGGTGAAATCGGAGGCGAAGTGAGGGCTAGATTACATCACCGTACCTCTATTATTAATACCAATACATAAAGGCCTACGCGAAACAAAACAGAGTTTTTTTTTTTTGTTTTTTTTTAAACACACTTAGACACTCAAACGCCCCTTTTTTTTTAATATCCGTTCTCTTAAAGTGTCGCTGGGGTTTGGCCGTGTCTTTTCCACATCGCCGCTTACAAAAAACAGACACAAGCTGAGATTAGTGCAGGAAGCTCTAGTTTTAATTTTTAAAAAAAATCATGAATAACTCCTAGATAAACAATAAAACGGTTCCCTCCAGTCACTGGGAGCTTTACCACCTCATCATTTTCCACCCTATCAGCTTTAAAACACCACCGATTAGTTATTTATTTATTATTAAATATCCATGGTTTGTTTTTTTGTTTTTTTAACCAGCCTGTTGCTCGTCATCTGCTCTGCTGTTCTGCCTGGCAACTGAACTCGGATTGGTCAGCCTGATTCCTGATTTTAACGCAGTAATTGGAGTGGTTGCCAGGTCCTCTTATTCCTAGAGGGTTTGCTTTTTTTGGCTTATTTTCACAGAACAGATTGGGGAATGTCTAGCTTGAAATCTGGCAACCCTGAAATTGAGCGCAGCACCCGTTGAACGGCCAGCGAGCTCTCTGGAGCGCAATAAATACTCAGGAAAGTAAAGAAGCGATGATTTAATATTAAAAATGGAAGTTCACGTCGTTCCGTCTAGCTCCTTTATACACTCTATTCTAGTATCTCTCCCACCGAAAAGAGGCAAGAGGAGGGTGTAGGTAGAGGCAAGATGCCGTTCAGAACGTCTTAGAATTCTACAAAGTCCGTTCGCACGTCCTTGGAACAGAATAAGCTTCTCTCTCTCTGGCACCGAGATTCGTTTTTGTTGTGGCAGGAGTATGAAAAGTGAGTTAGGATATTAAAACCCATCCTTTTTTTTTCCTTCTCACGAGTAAGCCAGACTGTTTTCCTCTCATTCCGAAGTCGAGACGAGCGACGCCACCCATGAGACAAAACCGAGCGTCTGACCCGGCGCTCTCATCACACGCCGGCTGAGATTAGTGCCGCTGAACCTCGGCTGCTTTAAAGTTCATGTGAACCGACTTGGACAAACAGAAGAATGTTTTGACGTCCTTCTAAGAGGATGAAACTTGGTGAGTTAGGTGAGCTCGTGGTTAAAGGCCACGGAGGCTAGGATAAGTGAATGTCACGTCACGCGGCCTAATCCTCTCGATGGAGGGGAAATTCTGCATATTAACCTTTAACACCCTAGAGGATGGAGAATCATTAAAATCTGCCACTTTAGTTCCATTCCTTCGCCCGACTCGATCGGCGTGCAGAAAGCAAATAAACGGCGTCGCTGAGGATTTATTCGCGCTGGTCGTGCAAACGCGTAAGAGACCGAGGTCAGTGGCATTATCGGATCGGCCCTTGTCTGCCCGAGGCCTCTTGTAGTGGAGCTGCTCAGAGGTAATAAGCCTGGTGTTTGTTTTTGTCTGAAGTGCCTGGTTTCCTCGTGCCGTTGGCCTTCGTTTGCCCTGTCGCTTTCACTAAGCGCCTGGTGTTGATGTTTAGAGACTTGAGTGAGCGCAGATCCGCATCGCAGGCTGTAAAGGCGCTCTGATAACATTGATTTAAAAACTTAGGACCTCATTATCGCAAATGCAATTCTACAGGGTGTGTCATAATAAATATAAAGGCTAAATCTACTGCTCACTAAAAAGCAGGGGGAACCCCCAAAATGAAATATCCCATCATGAAACTCCATGACTGTCAAAAAAAAAAAAAAGTCATTTATTTCTATAGCGCTTTTTATAACGGAGCGTCGTCTCAAAGCAGCTTTACGATCTTATATGATCTTAAAAGGCCAATCCCAAACTGAGCAAGCCCAGGGCGACAGTGGAAAGGAAAAACCTCCCTGAATAAAGAAGGAAGAAACCTCGGGAGGAACCAAGACTCAAAAAGGGAGCCGACCTGCTTGGGTGGGAAAAGTACGAGATCAGGATGGTGGAAAAACGAAGATCTTTTCAGGTGAGATGTTTCATCGTCATGAATCATGACCGTGTCATGAATGAGAAACCCAGACGGCAACGGACCGGAAGCGTATCGTCCCTAGCGACCGATCGTGTTCCGTTTGGGATCCGATGACGGTTGGGTTCGAGTACGGTCACGCCTAGTAGTGATACCAGGGACATTAACAGCTCAGCGATATGTACCGGACATCAGGTGTTGATTTCGGCAGGATGACAAGCAAGGGTTGAACAGGAACCGGTATGTCTCCATGCCTAACCGTATCTCATCTTGTATCCAGGCTAGAGGTGCCCTAACAGGGTAACTAGAGCCTCCTTTCGATTGTACAGGTTTCCCCTAATCCTTTCGCTCTTATGTAATCACTAACACCCTTCCATAGATGATTTTAAACAGGTATGTCCAGTATCAAAGATGAAGGTTGTGCCGTGATAGCTGTGCCCCCTAGATCATATTGGTCTTCCTGCTACCCCCGCTGCACTGTCCTTATTTCCTGCATGAATGGCCCTTTTTTTCCCCCCTCCGCGTTGTTGCATTATGTATTACAGACATCTACATCATGGGATATTAGACAAAGCTGCTGAGTCGCCATTCACCAGCTTGATGTCACAGCAGATCTATGACTTGGCTCTGGCCTGCTGGCTTTGTGCCAGTAAGAAAACAGATGAGTCGCGGGTGAACCAGGTCTTTGCATTTGATCTTTGACCGACTCTAAACTCATCTTCTGTTCTGTTCCTGTGGATGCACTGCAGTTTTAAATAAATCGGCGAACTTCCACGTGACCGACCGAGATGCCCCCTGGAATCAGAATTTAATCGGTTTTCATCAGCTCTGGGCTGTTGGATAGAAATGTGCAATACATAAGCAATACAGGACCTAATACAGGGTCCCCAGGCCGAGACCTACCGAGAGAATCTGTTCTTCTTCTTCTTCTTCTGGACTTTATTTAGGCTCAAAATGAACCCACACCGGGGCTGCCTGCAATTTATTAGCCTACATATTTAATGCCTCATATCTCCATTTGCCAGAAACCATGGGCGAAGCCGGAGCCAATTTACTGAGGCACGGGCATCAATAAAAAACGCTGCCATTTTAATGACGGCAAAAACTAATCTACGAGCGAGACCTTTTTCTGCTTTTATTGCAGCTGCTGGTGGGACCGTTCCTACACGTCTCCTAACCTGTTCCTATAAAAAGTCGAATGCTTATTACATACAACCTGCTTTTCCGAATTCCAGTGCTTTAGCCTGACCTTAACCTTGAGTTCTGACTCGTTTGTTTTATCGTCCGGAAACACTTTGACGTCATTTAATGCTTCCATTTAGGCAAAGTAACACACAGGGCACGTTTACAGTTTATTGGCCGTTACCGCACAGGAGACGGTGATGGGATTCATCTAGATTGAAATGTCTCCACATTCTGCCGTCCCGAGGTGGTGCGGAAAAGGGGCAGGACTGTGCAGTGGAGGGTGTGTTTATTTGGCAGCGCAATACCACGAAGGGGCTCGTTACAAATGGGAACGGTCCGGGTGATGCAATTTTAAAATGTGCAAAGGCAAGATTAGAAGGTCTGGTGAGGGCACGAAACTCTTCAGCCACCTTAAAAGGAAACGCTACAAAGTGTACACCGAAAACCAATGGAGCCGAATCAAGCAACGATAACAAAAGCCCAAAGGTCCAATGATGTGAAAGATCATTGTTTCCATGGCAGTTTATCTGGTCAAAAATACGTTCTCTTAAAAAAAAAAAAAAAGTCTGAGATCAAGCTTTATACATTTAATTGTACGTTCAAGTTTATATTTAATAATTTGGGATATGAACACAATCCAAGCGGTTATGTTGCCCATCGTTGGCAGCTTGGCATAAATGCAGGCCAATCTCAAACTGAGCAAGCCTAGGGCGACAGTGGCGAGGAAAAACTCCCTGAACGTACAAGGCAGAAACCTTGGTAGGATCCCGACACAAAGCGGGACCCGTCCTGCTTGGTTGGCCTAGATGTCGGTTGAATAATTAAGTTGTAGTAATAGTCAAATTAAGTAAATAATACAGTTTATATTAGTAATGAAATTTTAATTACATTTCAAAATAGGTGTAAGATGAGGAGTCCTCAGCGGTAAGTTCTTGGAGGCACATCGTCTCCTCATGACTAAATGATGGAGGGAGTTCCTGCACTCTGGTGGGACTGGTTTCTGTTGATGGAGACGAGTAGAGCGATGCTGAGGTGGAGGAACATCTTCGTGTGTGGTGCAGGAACTGGTACCGGAACCTCAGCTCGGAGAGAAAAGAGCAAATGTAGTTACTTATTGGTTTGGGATTGGCCTTTTAAGATAATATAAGATTTGTAAAGCTGCTTTGAGACGATGAACCGCGGCCAGTAGTAGTTCTGCAATAGATTTTTTTGCCCGATTGCTCGCCGGTACAGCCAGGCAATCTGAAAACGAGTACAAAAAGCCGAGTCCAGAAGGGGCTGCCAGTCATACTCATTAAAGGCAACGTTTGCTTTACTTTACTTTATTTTGCGATTTCACTGCGTTGCAGATGTGCCCGAGATTAAGGCTAATGGACACCTCCTTCGGTCTGAAAGACGAGGCGAGAGCGGAGAGTGAATAGTCAGGAAAATAACGTGCAAAGAAAAGACACCTCAATTACTTGGATGCTAATAAGGCCTCCTTTCTCTGTGGCATAAAGCAGCAGAGGCGTAATAACACGGGCCATTTTCCTCAGGCACTTATCTCAGGCAGCTGGTGAAAGGACCCCATTCAGGCCGCCCGTGTCCCGCAGGTGAAGGCGCAGCTCCGGGTACAGGTTAATCACACGTTCCATTTTCCTCCAGCCACCCCTGAGGATACGAGCTGGCACAGGCGCCGACCAACAGGCTCACGCAAAGGGCGGAGCTGCGGGGCAAGAAATATAGAGGAGCGTGCCGGGCGGTGGCTGCCGTGGCATGATGAATGAAAATGGGCTGTGTTTGTGTAAGGTGTGAGAAATAAGAGGTGTCAGGGCTCCCTGTGCCTCCGGGGCCGAGCTGATTCATGGCCAGTTTACTCCCTGCCTTTATGAGTCTTTATAAATAATAATAACATCATCAGTAATGTACCCCGACTAGCAGGAGCGCTCGGGAGCACCTCCGTTTCCGCTTCACTTTCCTTATTTGGGATAAGAAGAGCCGAAAGAAAGCGAGGTTCCCGAGCGCGAGGGAGTAACGAGGAGGAAAGATGGAGAAAGGATGAGAGTTATGGAAGGTGGATTCTGATTTATAGGGATTGGAACTGGATCGGATCTTTTAGCTTTTGGTGATTAGAGCAGGTCACTTTGCATAAAGAAAGGATCATGATCTTAAAACAGACCCACCGATGAGATGGTTTGGACTTTGCTAATCAGAAGGTTATGAGTTGAAGTCCCGGTTCTGTAAAGATGGACTCTTGAGAGTTAGGCTGCTCACAGAAATGAGGGGATATTTGATTATTTTTGTGAGCAGTTGTGATATTACCCTTATTTTTAAAGCCTAGAAATGACTAATAATCAAATTGGAGACGGAATTGCTGAACTTAATAAATGCACTCGGTTTTATTAATATTAAAATGTTTTATTAGACTTCATGTTATTTGCAGATAAAAGCATCGTCTCGTTTCTGGGGAAATTTGTAAGTACTAATGCTTTTAGTGTACATGGCAGGGTCGTTTCTTTCTTTTTTCTTTTTTTTTTTTTTTTTTTTAAATCCCAGTCTCGGATAAGACAATAATGCTTGAATTAAGGTTTTCAGCTTCTCGTAAATGTTAGAACAATGTTTGGTTGCTGATGAGTGTTTTCTCGATGGGAGTATTTTTTGGTTGTGTGTGTTGGTGGGGTGGGTGTTTTTGGATGGGGGTGTGTGGGTGTTTTTTATTGTGGGGTGTATGAGTGGGCGATTATTGAATGTGGGGGTGTGTGGGTGGGTGTTTTTGGGATGCAGGGGTGTGTGGGTGTTTTTTTTTTTTTTTTTTTTTAAATATGTTTGGGGTGGGTGCTTTTTGTGTGTGTGGGTGGGTGATTTTTGGATTGGGTGGGTGATTTTTTTTGGATGGGGTGTTTGGGTGATTTTTAAAAATTTTTTAAATGGCTGTTTTTTGGGATGCGAAGGGGTGTGTGGGTGGCTTGTTTTTTTTTTTTTTTTTTTTATTTTTTGGGGGTGGGTG
>JAUZST010007759.1:0-13973 GCA_034779995.1 Parotocinclus haroldoi | reverse complement strand
TTACACGTATATAATAGGATTTGTTTCTGTACTTTAGGATTCGGTCTGAATAAGCGGCTGCTCCCATTAACCGGATTCTGTATTCACGAAAGTGTCTTAAGTGAGAAAAAGTTTTTTCTGTAACCTTATTTTCAAGAGAAAACGTGTGGAAAGTTTGTTTGTTCCTGCAATAGCTTTTTAGGAATCGTTTTGTCCACTTTTTTTTCCCTCTGAGCAGGTTAAACTAGATAACGGTAAATACTCCAGAATTCGGCCCGATGAAGATTTTCCTACGATAATATTCAACAACTTTGTATAATTTAGAAAAATAATTCCTCTAGCAGCTTCTCAAGAATTATTTTTTTTACTCTATTTTTAAGAGCGGTTCTAAGATCAAAAGTGTTATCCTTACGAAATCCTCGCGCTCCTCTTTCTACGTTCCAAGAGTTGACTAAACTCGACTAATCGTCGAAATTTACCGAACTTTGACTTAAGAATTCTTAAGAATCGAGAATTGTACGAAAATTATAACCGAATTCTCTTATTAGTTCCAAACTTCAGCAGGCCCGTGCTAAGCGCTCATTCCATCCAAGTCCTGGCGTGCTACTCGGCGATGAGGGGTATTAGCCGTTCGGTCACATCGCCATAGAAACAGTCTCCTTAGCAACCGTCCTAAAAGCTCGGCAGCTGGTGGACCGAAGCTTTGTGACGAACCGAACGTGTGGGATCGCATGCGTCATGAATACGTACGCAAGATCCCTAGAGAAACGGGTGAAGTTGGTGAAAGCCTTGAGGGAAAGGAACAGCGAAATGGATCGCCTGTTCGACTCATTTCCTCCGGGTCGTGTGCAGCCATCGAGGTGTGTTTATTGGTTTCTATTTAGTTTTCACCCTTCGCACCTGTATTGAAATGACCTACCATTAATCTCTATTAACGGTCTTGCGTCAGTCGTCTACGCTGTTCTCCACTAGATGGCAGCACTGCACTTCAGGTTCTTCAATAGTCCTGGCAAACCATCGTCTTGTTCTGTATAAGATCTCAGCCAGTTCCGTTTTGTTCATTAGCTCAGAAGTAGAGAATGAGACTCAGAAGGAAGTGTGATGGAAGAAGGCACAAATGAGCAGCTGAACCCCGAAACGAGGACTGAGGGTATCGACGACGCCTACATTATTTTAGCTCGAAAGTAATCCGGACATTCTGGACGTGCAAATCAGTTCCAGGCTTCGGCGGTCGGTGCCCATCAAAATCAACGTCTTGCTCCAGACCTTGAGGAGCTACTACGACACCCGGGTTCTTTACCGTCAGTCAGGCTTGAGAGATGTCAGATGTTGGTCCTGGCAAGGGGTGGGACCAAGGTCCCGGATCCTACTTATTAACCCAGGGTTCTTGTACTGCCGCTCTTGAGCGGATTATCCGTCCTCGTGCTCGTCGGGGGCCATGGCTGGAAGAGTGGCTCCTCGTTAGAGGACTCAGGAGCGTGACTGCATTCGGCTCCGGGGTCAATGACTTGCCAGAGACTGCTTGGCAAATTACTTCCAGTCTTTTGTGGTTTGCCTCAGTTGACGTTGACGTATCGTTCAAACCTTCAGCTGGATTTGAGAAGCCTTCCCTACTCTGAAAGTTGGTGGATCCTCCTTATCACCCCATGCTTGCTGAGAACCGCCAAAGACCAGGAACTAACCGAGTGGCTAATTGTTAAAAGGCCCACTGGATTATTCTTGACCCTGGATCTTCTCCTTGTAATCCTGCCACTCTGGAGCATCTTCCATCTTGAGCCAGGATTCTGCTAACTCTCTGTACAGCCCCCAATCCTTGAGGATCTCAGAATTATCCTCCATATCTGACACGGTACCACCTGCTGTTCATGATTCCTACCGAGGAGCAAGACCTGGTGCAGTGGCTCACTAATACCGGAGGTAAAATCACAGAATTTGGGTTACCCTTGTGTCCTAGACCTTGTGACCTGGAGATCTGGCTGTCAGAAAGCTTTTGACGTAAATGCAATTCGGACTCCATTTCCATAAGTCGATACTCCATATCAGACCTATCTTCAGGTCGTGCTGATGCTGCCTTTCTGATGTTTCGCCATCAAAAGCAGGCTGTCTCGATCTGACGAGCTCGGGACGTTTCGGTCACCCCCCCTGTCTCCTGGCATGGCTGACAGTCCCATTACGATAAGTCAGCCGCTGCATTCATTACTGTCAGTCTCGTTTGGGGACGCGGACGGGTACGAGACGGTTTACCCAGAGGCTCTTCCTGTTTGCCCGACTGCCTGGAGAAATCACTGCACGTGCCAACGTGTACTGTTAAACAGCTAGCCAGCTTACCTCACGTTCCCAGTCCCAGTCCCAGTCCCAGTCCAGTCTCTCCGTTATCAGAGTCTGAGCTCCAGAATTGTTGCCGCCCTGCCAGGGCGTGCTTACTCCCGTTCCCCGGTGCTCTCACCCAGGTTCGTTTGAGTGCTTATAAGTCCGTCTTAAATCCGGCTCAAGTTTGCTCAGCACTGCATGCTGCATTACCTTCCGACCAACCCGGAATGTAATCTTTTTATGTAGATATTAATCACGCTCCAGACAGAGGACGCTCCGGCGCTGCCCGGCTCTAGAACCGACGGCGAGGGGCCGCTTGAATTTTCTCGCTTAGAAGTAAACTGGCCTTTGGCCGTTAAAGAATAACAGAAGAAGCAAATTCGAACCTTTATAAAACATATTAGCTGGAAACTCATTACGGGGTTTGAAGCGCTAGACCTCCAATCGAAACGGACCCGGGTTTGAATCCCGTTCCACACATGGGCTCATTCACTGGTATCCGGAGCAATTGGACTCCATCGGCGGCCTCGAGGCTTTACGGTTGGACCTTCTGGTCAGGAAACTCAGGAGGCTCTGACCCTGTTGGCTATCCACAGCATGGTCAGGGAATCATTGTCCAAGTCCTGCGCTCTCCGTGTGAAGACCCCAGTGCCCCCCCGTTGCCCTGACGAGGAAAAAGAAACGTCAGGTGACGTTCCAGAATTCCCTTAATCATCGATCTACGGGGGGGGGGGAGAGAAAGCCTTCAGGAGAGCAAGCTCCTAACGATTTGTTCACCTAGGCTAATGAAAGAACATGCAAACTCCCCACAACCAGAAGCCCACGCCGGGGCAGGATCAGGAAGCGAAGCAGGTCACGTGATCAGGGGGGCACAAACTTTTGCACAAGCCTGCAATAAGTCAGTAAGTCGTTGGCTGAGGGGCTTCAAAATGTTCCCGTCCGTTTGCGTTTCAAACTTGGGATTCGGGACTGTTTTTAACAACATATCCACCAGAGGGCGCTCCATATAGCGATCCAGTACACACATTCGTACATTAGAAAGCGCAACCTTTCGTATTCGCTACACAAAACTGATTTCTAAGGGTGTTAAGAGCCAAAAACGTTAAGAGGTTACAGCCCAACCCCCTATCGAGCCGAAGGACAGCCGAACGGGACTTTTACTAAAAGTATGCTTGCTTTGAAACCACTTGCTTTTGAAGGTTGCACTCCAAAATCCAACCGGCTGTATAATATTATTATGGACATATTTTAGGGAGGAACCTTCCAAGACGTGTTAGGGCTCCTATTTTCCCCGCTCCCTTGGTGTTCTGTTTCGGTGTTTTCCCCTGTGCCATCTATTGGTTAGTTTCTTTTCGCGATGCACCTGTTACCCTTTTGATTATTGAAGGCCAGCGATCGCGTTTGTGTTCACCGGCTCATTGTTGCACTTTGTGTTTTATGTCCATTGTGCGCACTTTTGTTTTAGTTAGTTTGTTTCTTTTTCAAAGCCGCTGGACTCATGGCCCTGGGAAGCCCTGTTTGGGGCTGAACCCGGATCCGCGCCTGTTCAGGGCCGCGTTAGGATCCGCGGCTGGAGGGGTCGCCTCAGGATCCCTAAGAGGTCAACCCCGGATCCACAGCCTTCAGAGGCCGTCCCTGGATTCTCGACCGTAAAGGCCGTGTTAAGACCCTCAACGCCCGAGCCACGCAACGGACCCTCGTCACCCCAACTGCATTGGTGGACCCTCAACTCCCAAGCCGCATTGGTTGACCCTCGCCACCCCAGTCACGTTGGTCGACCCTCGACACCCAAGCCGCATTAGTGGACCGTCGCCACCCCAACCACATTGGTGGACCCTCGCCACCCCAACCACATTGGTGGACCCTCGACACCCCAGCTGCATTGGTCGACTTTCAACTCCCAAGCCACATTGGTGGACCGTCGCCACCCCAGCCGCATTGGTGGACCCTCGCCGCCCCAGCCGCATTGGTGGACCCTCGACACCCAAGCCACATTGGTGGACCGTCGCCACCCCAGCCATATTGGTGGACCCTCGACGCCCAAGCCACGTTGGTGGACCGTCGCCACCCAAGCCATATTGGTGGACCCTCGACACCCCAGCCGCATTGGTCGACCCTCGCCACCCCAGCCACATTGGTGGACCGTCGCCACCCCAGCCATATTGGTGGACCGTCGCCACCCCAGCCACATTGGTGGACCCTCGACACCCCAGCCATATTGGTGGACCCTCGACCCCCCAGCCGCGCTATGAACTCTCGGCACCCGTACCGGAGTTCTGGACTCTTGTATGGGACCTTTTTCTTGAGTTATGCCTGACCCTTTATGTTTGTATTAATAAATGATCTTTCATTTTCCTTATTTGTGGATTTGTCTGTGGATCTTGCATTATGGGCTCCGGTTTAAACTCAGCAGGGATGCTGGGGATTTGGCGAGACCAGGAATGCTCTGGGGCGAGATCCCCGGGATTCCCTATCGCAACAATACACCGAGTAAAAGAGGTATCGCTTCTTCAGACCGACCCCGTAAACAAAAGACGAGGCGCCACTCGAATAGATTTGAATATTTTTTCCTCGGCTGGCTGGCCCGGAACCAACAGCGTGGTGCCGCGGCGACGGCGCGGACCGGCAGAGTCAAAAAGGGCCGTCCTACGGGCAGATGTTGCTCGTTATTAACGTATAAACGAGTTACAGAGACAGCCTTCAGCGACTGCCGCTATCTGCTCACCAGATTAGGAGCGCTCCGGCGCGGATGGGTTTTTGTTTTTTTTTGTTGTTTTTGTTTTCGTCTCCTTCAGGCGTGGATGTTTTCGCAAAGGCAGGGTTCAAGTGGAGTCTCGTGGGGGGGGCCGCTGAGCTCATCCAGCACAAACGGGGCTCACTTGGATTGTTGTGGATTGTTGGATTCAGGCTTGAGTTAGGTTTCCCTGCTGCACCGCCTCAACGTTTGTCGGTCCCTCGGGGGGCGAATCCTAGGCTGACGGTCATTTGTTTACGGCGCAGAACGAACGGGGCGCATCGGGGAACTTTCCTAAACCTTCAATAACGAGTCATAAAGCTAATCAGAACGCTCTGCTAGGAAAGGAAGACTTTATTTTTAGTTTTATCAGGCCGTGCCGGAATTAAATCAGCAGTATTTCACGTCACAGACACACACACGCACGCACGCACGCACGTCGAGTTAACAAACACAGATCGTACAACGTACTGGAACGGATCGAAATAAAGACGTTCTACTCGTCTAGAGCGCTGAAAGACGTCCGCGGAGGGAAGGGCTTAAAGTGCAAACGGCAGAGCAGTAGAACTTTTCCCACGTCACGCAAAACATCCAAACTACACGTCGAGCTTCGAGTCGGTTCTGACGACGCATAGTTGCCTGCTTTGTTTGTTTATTTATTGCGTTAAACGATCACACTCCGGATCTCGCGTGACCTTTGGGAGGAGGAAGACGGCCCGAGGATCACTCGGGACCGAAATCAGTACGGAGCAAACAGTACCGGTGTGTGTGCGGTCCTAATCGGGCCCGGTGCCGGACGAAGAAGGGTGGCCGGGAGAGACTGAGTCTGAAACAGTGAGCCGGCATGAAGAGGGAAGGCAGGAGCCAAGGGGGCTGCAGCGACAGCCGCAAAATGGGAGGACACTAGTGTGGCCCCCAGGGGTTGGCACCGGTCCTCGGCGAGAGACAGCTTGGCCTGCCGGGCAGAGAGAAAGAGGATTAAATGCGGAAAATGCACAGGGTCCCAGGACGGAACCTTGTGGCACTCCTGTGGTTACTTTTAGATAAGTGGTACCACCCGCACCAATGCCAAGGTCCCCACAGTGTGCCAGTCCCCCTTCTGCTTCAGTTTAGGAATTCGGCCTCTCTGTGCTATCTTACCGTGCCCACCGTTTGCTGTTTGCCCTGTCCTTTCTGGGGCTTGCTATAGGGGCTGTACTTGGGCTTGGCCGGTTTTCCCGCCGCTCTGTCTTTATGCCGCCGGCTGCCGATGTGCTGAAAGAAGAGATGCGGGGGGGGGGGGAACAGTTACAATAACAGAAACATTTCAGGGCAGACGGTTCGAAAGCCGAGATATTTCTGAGATATATTTTTTTTTTGGGGACTTCATTTCCCTTCACGCCTGCAACACATTCCAAGAAATGTTGGCACGGGGGCAATTTAGGGCTAGTAACGAGGTAGAGAAGAAAAAAAAAATGACACGACGGGATTTCAAACAGGTTTTGATCTTTGAGGATTAAAAGACGAGCAGAGGATCTACAGTTGGGAAATCCTGAGATGATCTGGGATCAGGGATTTGTTGAAATCAGGACGTCTCCCGTACCGTTCCAACTTTTTCTGACGTTGGTACGGCTGCTTTGAAGCCGTCTGTCTTTAGAGACACGGCTTCGTCATGGAAACAGGGAAACAAGAAGAGCGACTGACGGCCGACCCGAGCTTAAACGAAGCATAAAATCACTTGCTATTGTTTTTTCGCTACGTCTTTAAGACCCAGGACGTGATTAACATCTAACAAACGGCCCGTACTGCTACCGTCAGCACTACATTACACAACATCACCTCGTCCCTCGTTCAGAGAAAGGCCACCCCCCCCCCCACACACACACACACACCCCTCCCCCTCCCACCTCCCCCCTCCTGACCTGCTTGAGCTGCGTCTCCGAGTTGACCCGCACGTCGCACGTTTGGCAGTGGAACGTTTTGTTCTGCAGACCCGTGGACGCAGCGGCCGGAGCCGCCAGCTTGCTTTTGACGCCCGGCCTGGGGAACGACTTGATGGAGCCGTTGCCGTTCCGCGCCTCCAGCATGGTCTTGTGCTTGGTGCCTGAGAAAAACGGCAGGAGGAAGACGGGTGAGGGGGTATCAGCGGTACAGCGGCGCGGTTCGGGGCGTTCTGGTTGCTTTTGCTCACGTTTAGCTGTCCGGCTGCAGAGTGAAATCAGTCGTGTCATCGTGAGGGGACGAGCCAGGACAGCTGCTGGGCGTTTGGGTTATGGGCGAGCATTTCTACATTCAGCCCGAAGGATTTTTATATTACAGCCATGTTTTCTAATGCATAGAGGAAATGATCTAAAACCCTGCTTGGGACGCTGATGAGATCGCAGATATTCGACGCTCGTTCCTTCCGGAGGGTCAGGGTGAGTCCGGGACTTGTCTTAGGCACGCTTACGGTTCGACCACAGACCCGGCCCTCATGGCTCGAGAGAAATGAAACGCCCAAGCCCCTGGTGAGGCAGAACTGAGAGCTAAGGACATCGAGGACAGGGAGTTTGTAAATATGAGTTCCCTGATGAACCAGGACGACTCATACAGTCTTACAATCCAAACAAATGTGGGTTAAGGGCCTCGCTCAGGGGCCCAACTGAGGTGGGATTTGAACCCTGGACCTTCTGGTTCACTACTGGTTACTAAATTCAAAGTTCTCTCACCGCTGTTGTGAGCTTCCAGCTGAGACGCAGAGTTAACGGCCACCTTGCAGAGCGAGCAGTAAAGCAAGCGCAAAGCTTTCTCCTCCTCCGTCTCCCTCTCTCCCTCCTGCTCCTGCTCCTGCTCCTGCTCCTGCTCCGGCTCCGGCTCCTGCTCCGGCTCGGATTTCCCGTCTCTGGTGTCTCCCTGAGTCAAGCAGGGACTCCCGTCGTCCTTCGAGGCGAGATTGGATTTGTCACTGCCGCTCCGATCCGGGGGCGACGGCACGGGTTCGGGACTGGATTCTGGAACATGAACAAAAGCGATGGCACTGTGAAAAAAAAAAATAATGGACGAGGAGCCTCACTGGCCTTTAGGGTTCATACTTCAATCCCCTTAATCCTGCACGGCTAAGGGGAACTTTCTGGTCATCGCCGGTCCCGAACCCGATCTGGAACGACCGGAGCGCTGCAAAAACAAAATAATAAATCACCACAAACTCACACCGCGCACTCACATCTGGGCGAGCACGTGACCCAGCGGCCCAGCGGGGTCGGGGTTGTAAACGGTGACGCACATTGTCCTGACCGCACAAACGTCAAGGACGGGTCCCCGAAAGTTTGAGCTTTTTTTTTTTGGAACCGAGGTTTTTGCACACAGCGCACGATCGGCTCCCGGAATCCTCGCCAAACGTCCGTGTCCAATCTCAGGACGCCATATTAATTACAGCCAGCATGATGAACGACCTCTCCTTTCTTTCTCTATCAGAGATCGATGTCTCGCCAGACGCCCGGGCTTTGCGCAGACGTAACGGGCGAGACTCGCTTCATCCCGGAGCGATCGATACTGAATTACGTCCTTCTGCTTCGGTCAGCCATTAAGTGGCTTTATTATTTATCTACCGTCAGGGTGAGGCCTGAGACGAGAGGCACGTGGCCGATCAGATAAACAACAGATTATCTAAAAAAAAAAAAATAAAAAAAAAAAAAGAAACGCCAGCAAACGTGTGACCCCGCCTTACTGATCCTGTGTTCGGCGAACAACCGGCGTGCGATGCTTTATTTAGAAGCTTCTTTTAACCTTGTCCTTGAACAGTCTGCATAAACCATGAGGTGCTACGTAATGTAGCTTTCTCGGCGATCGTTAATAATGAAACAGCGTCGAAATCATTCCGTTATCTGGCACATTTATTATAGTACAGCGTTCCCTCGAAAACTTCCCGGTTCACCTTTCGCGGGTTTTCCAAAAATATGAACGGAAAAAAATATAGCGCGGATTTTCGCCTTTTGCGGAACTTTTACATTAAAAAAAAAAAACACAGCATTTAGAAAAGTATTAGAAAACATATGAATTTGAACAATAAAGGAATGTTCTTAATCCTAAAATATTAGGATTTACAGTAAATGGCTGTATTTCCTCGGCGGATGAATACTCACCGAAAACGAGAAGTAAGACCAGAGCCACGCCCGCCTGAGTCGCTACTTGGCGACGTGACGGGTTTTTATCTGCGCTGTCGTGTTCTCTGTTTGTGAAAGTTTCATTCTAGACCGAATTCATCCGAGCCCTACGATGAAACCCGAACGTTCTGCAGGTTCTACCGCTCAAATAGTGTAGAAATACTTCAATAAACAGAACGTCTCTACTACTTTATTTTCGTTTATTGCGAAATAAACACACACACGCACACACACACACACACACCATGAACCCAGGAAGAACTGTATACGGTTATTTCGTCTAAAATCAGCGACCCCTGCTGACAAGAGGGAGAATTGCAGGCAGAATGCAATTAATGAAGGATAAGACTAATATAAGATAAGAATGGCTGAATTGTTCTGTACGAAATGTTTTTGACTCGATGTTGTTCCAGTTACTACGACTGTTCAAAGTGCGCAGGCACATTTTTCGAGCGCTCTAGCAACACTGTCGATAAACAGAACAATCTGAAAACTGGCCGGATTAAAAAAAAAAAAAAAAAACCTCCTGTGATCTGTTAGGCTGTAGAAAATCATTATATTATCAGAGCAGGCAGGGTTGCCAGAACGGGTGGACAAAATCATCGACTTTCATTTCAAAAGAGTGAAACCACATGGAAGAAACGTTCTCTTTCAGAATTGTCACACTTTCTGTCAGAACTTCATCCGTTTGAACCCGAGCCTTCCTCCAGCTTTAGCTCAGCCTCGGCGCTGCTCCTTGTTTTTGGGACGTTATCGCTTCGTTTTTGTTTGGTCTGGCTGCCTCCTCTTTTGACGCTTTGCAGCGCATTTGGGCCGAGATTTATGAAGCTGTCTTGAAACCTGTGAATGTAATCCTTGTTGCTCGTTCAAAAGGAACAAATCCACTTGGCTCTGGTTGCTCGCCGCACACCGATTAGCCTCGTATCAGCCACAGGTTCTTAGGAACCGACTGGTTTTTCCATACAACGTTTTCTTTTTTTCAAAATAGAAACGTGATCGAATCACACTAAACCACGAATAAATGGAAACACAGACAGAGCGTTCATGCCACACAGCTTCAGTGACCTGTACTGCCTGTGGACCCAATCCGGGGTCCGGCCCAGGGCGTAACCGCTCCCGGACAAGGTGCCACTCATTGGCAGGCCACTCCCTAACCCACGCGTTCCCCTGTAATTAGGAGAAAATTATACAGGTCATTTTTCAATCCTAAGTAACACGACGCACAGAGATCCTTATCCCAGCTGCTGAGTAAACTGGGGGAGGTCCAGGAGGCCTTACTGTTCCTAAAGTGGGCCCAGGGCGGTGGTACTGTCACGGCACCTGGAAGACGTTAAGAGTACGGAATGGTGAGCTCCGGGCCATTTGGGATTGAGCCCAACGTTTCGTGCCTCCATCAATTAGAAAGGAAGCGATTAAGCTCTTTGTTCCTGCGCCGCTTAGCCGCTAATCCATAACGTTCATCCCGAAAGAAAGAACGAGCCAATCAGCTCGGTCTTCATTAACGTCTCTAATGACTGCCATCAATCTTCCAGAGCTCGCGATGCGCAGGACGCTGAAGGACGGCGAGACGGCCCTGAGCTCTTCCCTCTTCTCTCAGACGACAAAAGCTCGGTCTCGTCTCATGAATTAACGCCATCGCCCTCGTTAGGACGTGGAGATTCGGACGATCTACTGACGCCCAGGAACGAGAAGAGGAAAAACGAAATCCGCCACTTTCCACGAGAGTCTCTGGACGTGGACAGGAAGTGGATGCCCAACCATGGACCGGCATTCCAGGCTAAAACAGAACACTTTGCTTTTTTTGGTGGAACTCGTTTGTTTGGCCTCATGCTCCGCCCTCGGAGGTCAACGATGGCCAATGGTGAAGAAACAACCCGTCGTTCTTTTTTTTTTTATCCCCAAACGTCATCGTTCTGGCAAGGAAAAGTTTGTGAACCCTTCCGGAATGCCGCCTTAGACTGGCAGAGAGAATCGGTGGATCTTTTCCGGGATTTGGGGCATGAGCAGGCGCGTTGCTTTCTCCTTGAAGCGTCTCAGCAGGGTTCGGACTCCATCGCATTTTGGGGTCGGTGCCCGCTCGCGCTCCTCGCTCTCTTCTTTGTATTCCCAGTCGTGGCACGCTGCCATTTTCGGCGTCACCGCCGTTCGTCTCTGTCAGCCGGTACATTAATATTCATCACGACGCTGGCATCTTGATAAACTCTTCCAGCTCGTGCTGGAATGCAGGACAGAGCAAGTCTCGGTGTCCTGCGTTCTTCTCTGCCAGCCGTGTGCCGCCGCGCCCGCCGCATTTTGGCCTCGCTAGAACGGAGCCCTCAATAAGGAGAAGAGAAGCTGAGCAGCTATGGAAGGTTAAAAGAAGGATTTGAAAGACAAATCAGCTCTTAAGCTCGAGGTGGAAGATCAAAGAACATCAGCTGATGTCTGCAGGGCACAGCCTGGTCCGGACATGTTACGTCCCAGAAAAAGCCCCCCCGGGGATCCTGGGTGATGACCCGAGGGCTCCATTTGAATATGGTTGAGTAAAATTCGGTGACGAAGGCAAACCACGACCTGCTGCTCCTACCTTTACTATCGCTGGAGCTTGGGTTCCTCGTGCAAGGCGAGAGGTTCTTCCCAGGCTCTTTGTTGAAATTTTCCCGGCTCGTTTTGGGCCTGCACTTGGGCACGTCCTGGGATTTGAGCCTCCTGGCGTGTTTGGTTCCTTTGTAGTGGGACATGGCTTGGCTCTGAAAACAAAAAGCGAGAAGGAGAGTGAGAAACGAGAGAAAATTTGGAATGGACCGAACCGACCGCAGAAGGATTTGTGCTTTATCCCACCCTGGACTGGAACTTTGGGTTCGGCCACTTCCCGGTCGCATCAAAGGGGGCAAACGAGTTCCATGTGCCTGCAGGGATGGAGGAAGTCAGGGCAGGAAGTTCGTTCAGGCCCAGCGTGCCATTTAACTCTGGCCAAGTCGAGCTTCAAAGCTTGGGCTTCTCACACTCGGAAATCTCTCGCCCATGAGACCGGCCTGGACACTCCCAGATTTGTGTTGGAAACGAAAGGCCCTGGTGGGACCGGGATTTCGGATGCTGTTAAATCTTTTTTTGGGGTGGATCCACATAGGGTAATGTGGCCAGGACCTCAAAGGCCAGTACGTGAAACCCTTCTAATTTGGGCTTCAACACTGGTAAGCGTTGTCAGGATAATGGGTGGTACTGAAGAGCTCCGTCACTTTCAGCCTTTCCAAAAAGTCCATTTGTGAAGTTTCTCCCTTTCTCTCACTACCCTGGCCAATTCATCGTCTATAAGTCATAGTAATAGGGCATCAAGAGTTCAGTCATGACCCCACAGAGCCTCCCAAAACGGGAACTCTTAGTGCCCGACTCACTATCGGCACCGTTTCTCTGAAATCTTCCTATTACCCTCCGTAGAACCTTAAATCATTCTTCCACAGAAGAAACGGTCAAACCTTTAGGGCATTATCTGGAACCGTTTTAGAGCCCCTACAAAAACGACTGGACGGGCCACAAACTTTTAGATCTGCCTATGAACCCTAGCTTTGTATTTTGGAGTAGACCTTCCGGCTTGGGACCTCAAACCCTGGGATTAAATGGAACGCTGAAAGCTCTTGTGATCGAACGGAAGCAGGAAAACATGGCCATATTTCCGTATTTATCATTGGACGTCGCCTTCTCTCAAGACGCAAAACCTTCACTCCATTTCTGGCCGACTGTCCATCCACGTCCCTGGATTATCAATAATGCAACAGCGTCACCGTTTACCGAGCGGCATCCTCCTTCCCTTGGAGAGCGAGGATTATTATGATCTGCTCCGACAGGGTCGTCTTGTTTGCTTGACCGAATTCCCCTACCTGACATCGCCTGGAGCGCTCGGGGCAAACGACAGAATAAAGACGCGAAGTATGAGATTCCCAACGACTCTCCCGAATAAATCGGTTCTTCAAATTTCATTTATTTATTTATATCATGGTGCATTGTCTTAAAGCGGCTTTGCAATCTTATATGACCTTAAAAGGTCAATCCCAAATTGAGCAAGCCTAAGTCGACAGTGGCAAGGAAAAACTCCCTCTATAGAGAAGGAAGAAACCTTGGGGGGACCAAGACTCAAATAAGGAACCGACCCGCTTGGGTGGCCTAGATGGCCAACTGGTCACACGCCTCCCAACATCCAGTTCAACCCCAGACCCTTTGGGTTCTCCTACACTTTCGAGGTTCAACAGAGACGTCAGAGGAGAAGAGAAGAGACGTCAAATCAAAAAGGGATTTCTGGACACTTCGACTTTAACCATCAACGGAAAGAGACAGACGCTTTGGGGGGTAAACACCCCTGAATAATATCTGTTTATCTTTGGTCCTATGATGCAAAAGTCTTTAGCCACCATTAGATTAAATATTCCAATGGTATAATGACCATATGTAACTATTTTGCAGCCTCGTTGTCAAAATACGACCTGAAAATACAGAAAAATGAGTCACCAAGAGACGACGTGCCTCCAAGGACCTCCCACTGAGGACTGATTTTAAAATCTATTTTGTTACTTATTTTAGTTAAGTTTAATATTATTATTGATTTAAATTGTAATATTTAATTAATTTCACTATTACTGTAATATACTTTTAAATGCAGTCGAATCCGGTTAATGGGAGCAGTCGCTTATTCGGACCGAATCCTAAAGTACAGAAACAAATCCTATTATAAACGTGTTATTTTATTCGCTTATTTGGACCAAAATTCCCTTTAATCGTACCAAAGAAGGTGAGAGCGAATAAGAAAAAGAAGCCACAAGTCGCCACTTAGAGCGGATACAAAGCGGGTCAGCGAG
>JAUZST010007758.1:0-13973 GCA_034779995.1 Parotocinclus haroldoi | reverse complement strand
TCTCTCTCTCTCTCTCTCTCTCTCTCTCTCTCTCTCTCTCTCTCTCTCTCTCTCTCTCTCTCTCTCTCTCTCTCTGCAGGAGGCTCAGTTATGACCACTTTGGCTTTTACAGGCCACAAAGATGTATGGGAACACACAGTGATTTATGGGATGATATTGTTTAAGGGTAGGAGGTGTAATCATAGGATTCGTTGTGGGATTGAAAAGAAAGCTGTTCTCGTGTCTCTCACTTTGAACAGCTCAAACTCAGCATAACTGCTCTGCTATTGTCTTGCTACGTGGACCTCTCTCCTCATGATATTTGTATCCAGACATGCTGTGGTGAATCTGAACACATGGCGTCAGACTGTCTCTCGCATATCAATTCCCAATTCAAATATAGACACAGCCAAATGAGGAGATTGTATAGGATGTCTTTTTCACTATTATTTGCATCACCCAATTCAGGATCCTCCCAGAATAGGAATGTGTGTCTGGTAGGCAACACTGGATGCACATGATCAAAATAAGTATCAGGTCGTGGACAGAAGGAACCCCACAAACGAAACAAACTGGACTTTTTGTGTCCGGCGTTACGATAAGCCTCTGGTAGAGCTTGGCTGTTCGGCCACAGCAAGTGTTTGCACCATGGCAGGAGGAAAAGAGGAAGGAACATGAAAAATGAGAATAGAGATGAGAGTACGTAGGGAGTCTCTTCAGTTGTCATTTCCTGTGAGGAAAAATCCATTAATCATTTTTGCATCCTGGTGTCATGGCACACTTTGGGAAATGGGGAGACGGTGATAATGGTGACACAAGGATTGATGGGAACCAGGCAGGGGTGCTATAGGATGTACGGATGGGCAAGCCAGATGTGCAGTGTTCGGGAGGGTGGTTAACGTAGACCCACCTCTTGAAGGTCATCTATTTAAATTCAAATAGCCTGAACATGGTGTTAAAGAAATTATGAACATTATTTTATACAGACTCTAAAGTACTTGGATTTTTGCCTCTGTAGTTCAGACATAATCACTGCACTTGCCTGATTAGCACCTGCTTGACTATGCGGGTAGTTTTGCTGCTGCACAGTTACACAGTTCTGGGGACCACTGTCTGTGAGCAGTTTGATTTCTTTCTGTCTGCATGGCTTTTCTCATCCATGCACACCTAAAATATGGCAGTTGGTGAAATGGCTGTGCAAAACTGTAGAGAGGCACGAGTGAGTGAGTAGGTGATAATAAATTATAATCAATTCTTAATAAATTGATTGTGTTTTAGTCCAACAAACAAAATAGATTTTTTTCTACAACCACGAACACAACTGACTCAACAAATGGCGCCACCACACTACCCAGGAGCTAATATGCTTGAAAATGTCTCCCAATAAAACGTTTTTGTACTAACCACACTTTCGAACATGCAGGTGGTCTGCTGATACCTTCTTTTAGAACAGTGCTGTCCTATAAGCCCTGTTCTTTGGTGTTTTACAGATAGTGGACATACGGTATAAGCAGTTACTTGTTAGAGCAAATTGTTGAGATTTCTGCAGGTCTAAGTAAGGGGAGGCTGGAGGCTGGAATCTCTCAGCTTGACCAGTACGCTGTGAATTCTGGGATAGGCTTTGGACCCCAGCTTTGTTTAGAACAAACGAGGTTAAAATGTGAAAAGGGACATAAAGCATTCATCTGAAAAAGTGGATCCACAGACTATGTGCATTACGTTATCTGATCACACGCCTATTTTAAACCGATATACCACAGCACATTAATCCCTTATATTACAAAGAAAGATTCCTCACAGTTAGGAGATGTCTAACTCCTGTTAAAAGGGACCTTGAATTGACGTAGGAGTCGAAAACGAGACTTGAATGAGCACGAAAAGCACAGGACACCCTCTACTGGCGAATAGAGAATCCATTGTTACGATGATACAATATTCAAACGCCCCTAAAGATCTTTAATTTTAAACACAGCATTAGTGGTTTGAGTGATTAGCAATGAATAGGTCTGTTAAAAAGACTAAAGATCTTCCTCCTGCGTTTTTCAGCCACTGGGTGTGAATATATGGCTTTGCAAACTCAGTAGCTGATCACAACCAGGTGGTGAGTTTTTGCATATGCTTTCCATTTGTGCCGGCTGAAAATGGGCCTCAATTAAAACCAAATGCATGAACTGTCAGTCGAGCAAAAGTGGCGAGCTTCCTCAGAAAGTCAGAATAAAATGAACCACTCAAGCTTGCAACACAACAGGCCACAGGGGAATAGTTTATAGGTCAACTTAGGCAATGTGCCTCTATTCAAATCCGCTTTATTTTCGTGAATATACTTTAAAAACCAATGAAATCTGAAATGACGGTGTGATACTTCTGGAGCCGAGAGTGTTTAAAAATTATGGACAGAAGATGGTGTTCAAGCAATGGTGTAGCACACAGCGTCTTTCTCAGTTCACACAATTTGAAGATGGACAACGGCAGGGCTGCTGTGGTTGCTCAAGTTGTTACATGCATATCTGTTAAGATGAAAGCAATTGACCAATTGAAACCAGATGTTCATGTGCTCAGACAAAGCCTAAATGTCTAGGCTTCCAAGGAAAGCTTTGTCAGCACTGGGTGTGTGCTAGCAGTTGTTTACAGAGAACCTCGAACCTTGTTTTTATTTATTAGTTCATGACAGTGGTCAGATTTGTACAGCATCATGGACACATTTGCTGGAGTAAGGAGTATTAACCAATCAAATCATGCATGTCCCCCAAATCCAGCTAACACTGCGTTAAAGTAAATGGAAGTGATGTGTTGGCATACTCTGCTGTATCCTCCCACACAGATCCTCGTCTCGTTCATTTACTTGTTCAGGCATTTTTGTCATTATTCCATGAACTGTGCTATACTATAACAACTCATTTAATAAATATTTACGTTGTATTAGTATTTGCAGGTAATCCAGATAGGATTTAAAGTAAAGGATCCCAGGAAAAAATGGAATTTGACAATAGAACAATGAAGTGGCCAAATCGCCATCAAAATCCGTAGTAGAACCGTGAAACAATTTATGGTCAGTTCATAGTCAACCAAGTTTGCAATTGTAACATGATATTTGAACCATGAAGTGGCCAAATTACCATCAAAAATTCATAGCAAAAATTTGACCTTTATGGTCACTCTGTGGCAAAAAAGCAATTTACAGTTTTACTATGAAATCTCCCAGTACATTTTTTTACTGGGATGTGCCCCGATAACGTAAATATATTACGTTTATAAGGGCATTTTTTATTCCAGGACTCCCCTTGCAGATATGGAGGGACACCTGTACAGTAAGAATACACGGAAAACACTCAAACCACAACACATGAAGCACAAATTAGCATACCCAAAGAGAACAATGGAAGTATATGTAGTATACACTGATCAAAAGGGTCGAATTCACAATTTTAGTGACGTGTGATGAGACTAGAACATATCGATGATTACAGGCTATCACAGTTACTTAAACACCGCACTTTTCACGAGCAAAACCAAGTTTTAACATTAGTATTATGCTACTATCCATAGCACATATAAGCATTACTCTTTTATGAGCAATTGTTTGGCAGATGGGGGGGGGAAGGTTTATTTACGACATTTTTTGGGTTAACTGTCACCCTCTAAAGGGGTAGTTATTGCCAGCGATTACAAGACGAGTGTTGCAATTTTGTATTAAAAAGAAACAAGCAGGGATAAAGTATTGGATTTTGTAGGGGGTTTTATTGTCGGCTGCTGGCAGCTACGCACCACGTAGTTCATTGAGCTGCCATAAAATCTGTTCAATTCATAATCGTGTCGGCTGAAAAAAACAACCATGCATTTGGAGTAAAGAGCATTGTTGGTGTTAAACAAAAGTTAACTGAATATACTGTATTGCTCCACAATATTGGATTCGGATGCATTTGATGGTGCTGGGTATCCAGACTGGCATGTTGGACTGGAGTGTTCACATTGGCCAAGGCCAGATTAAAAGAGATAAGGAGAAGCCACACAGCTTCATTTTGTGGTGGTAATGTAAAGTCCTGCCAGGGCTCTCGTTACAGCACTGTAATCTCAAAACATATTTCGTATGCCAGAGTTTCTTAAGAAACAGAGGGAACTTAGATAAATAGGCAGATAGACAGACAGACAGTTAGATAGACAGACAGACAGATAGACAGACAGACAGATAGACAGATACCTAGATAGACAGACAGACAGACAAACAGATAGACAGACAGGCAGACAGAAAGATAGACATCTAGATAGATAGATAGACAGACAGACACCTGGATAGATAGATAGATAGATAGATAGATAGATAGATAGATAGATAGATAGATAGATAGATAGACCGACAGATAGACAGACCTGATAAATGGGGAGTGTTTGGACCCAACACCAGCACACCAGACAGTCTGTACACTTTTCACAAAAGGTAGGGGAAATATCATTATGGAAAAAGTTATTTTGAAGTATTCCCTAATTTTTGTGAGCGGAATAGGTTACAGAATAAAGGCATGAGCATGTGGCTCAGGTTAGAATCAAACAGTCGTAGAAGCATTACGGCAAGAGATCTATAAAAGAGAGACAGTGCCTGCCTCCAACCCCACCTGGGACTGCACAGATGTGCTCCTGGCTCCAGCTGTACCTGATTTGTGTACAACCATCTGTTCTGTCAGTGTGTTTGTATATGTGACAAGGAAAGAGCTTGGAGGAGAGTATGAGTAAACGATGTATAAAATACTGTGTGTATATGCTTGCGGAAGTATATTACACAGTAAAAAAGACTGTGGATGCAAAACGGTGAAAAGCGCTTTTTTGTTTCAAATAAACTATACAATAAACATACTGAAACGTTTTGAAGAATTTACATGATTATGCTTGATCTTTAAACTAGGATCTTACTAATCTAGGAAAGTATTTATGAATATGTAAATTAGAAGCACTGACTTGTCCTCCTGCCACTGCATAGCTCTCATTTCTAACAGGCAAAAATGACTGGGATGTAAATAAAAAGTTAACAAAGCACTATGTCAAATTACAGATGTGGAAAGTAACATTACATATACTCACGTTACTGTAATCTAGTAGTTTTTTAGTGTGTCTGTACTGTTTAATGTAGTTCTTGAAATCGGTGTTATTACTTTTACTTAGACGAGTACTTTTTACCCGAACAATTAAACACTATAAATATTGTTATATATAGAGACATACAGTGACATATATATATATATATATATATATATAGAACATAGAGTAGAATAGAGTGTTCAAATGTTTGGGCACGCTTTTTCTGCATATGCCCTGCACGTATCACCTAAAAGCAAAGAACACAAACTCTACAGGGAAGAAACATGGCAGCTAAATGTTTTGTTTGACCAGAGGTGTCGAAACTTTTGCATAAGACATGTCAGTGTGACAATGTAGCAGCTGAACCAACAGTCTCAAATGCTAGGAAAAGGCTTAACCACATTTCAAGCCCCATCTTGTTCAGATGTCTGGATGCTTTGAATACTTTGTAGTAATTCAATAAACACAAACAACACAATAGAGATTTAAAAAACAATACACTTGACTTGGTACTCGGGCACAAGCTCTCTCCCTGTGCCAGGCATGTTGTCAAACCGCTCAGTTCCATTAAACATGCAGTGGCGAATGAGCCTAATGACTTGCTCATGCTTACATCTGTTCTAACCCTAGTTTATCTATTAATCAATAATCATTATAGGTGTGTTCCTTGACGTTTGTCAAGTTGCTGAACTGGAAATTTTGCCAGTTCTTGCCATTGCTTTTGAAAAGTGGCCAAAACGTGTCAAAATGTATAATAACAGCAACTTTATTCACAGCTGTTAGCCTAGTGGCTATAGGTCAAGAGCTCTGTACAATAGTCCAACAGTGACAGTTTTGACACTTAAACGCGTAACCTTCTCTTACTGCCCAAATTCATTCATGTTGCTGCTGATGAACTAGCTCACAAATTACAGGAACTAGGCTCGGTCCTTGGTGTAGATGGTATTAACAGATGCAACAGGTCTAGGACTTTAATTGTACCCAAGGAAGTCTGAGAGCCGGACGCTCCCGGCTGGGCCAAAACTCAGGAAGAATTTGCAATAGAATTCAGAACAAAGTCTGGACGGTGTCCAGATGAACAGGATAGGACCCTCAGCAGCGTTGAAATGCAATTCAAACCTCTTCTTACCAGAGGAAGGACACAAACTGAGCCAGTACAGTGATAAAGCACTAGTTTAAAGGGCTAAAGCACCCTGGCTCATCTGTGTGTGTGTGTGTGTGTGTGTGTGTGTGTGTCTCGGGAAGGGCTGAGTCTGTGACCAACATACCACTTGGTGAAGGACTTCAAATGTATGAATACTCATTAGTAAAAAAAAACAATGTCACCTCTGACCTCTGAAATTCTGCTGAGAATTTCACTTGGATTTTGACTTGGATTTTTGCCACTGCAAATTCAACTAATTCCTTCATACTATGGCCTTTGGCATATAAGCATGCAATCAGTCCTTTCTGTCCATCATTAATATCTCCTTCACGTTTCCACGCATCAAATGAAACATTGACTGCACTCTACCACCTCTTCTCTATCTATGTATTCCATGTCACACCTTTCAGGTATTTATTGTTAGGGTTCCTACATTTGCCTCGGAGCGTTCGGTCGTTCTCGCCGGTCGCCATTACAGAGCGGATCGGTATCCAGTATCCTATATATCCTGATTCTGAACAGCTGCTTCTCCTGCTATTTAGGTGTGGGTTTTAGTGCTGTTCAGGGCCAGGTCATCTTCATTCGATACGGGCGCCTGACCGCCCACGCGCTCATGCCCTTGCCCGCACCTTTAGGGATAGTGGTAACGTTCCGATGGACGTGTGCGAGAGGAACCCCGGAGGTATTTAGTATTTTAGGGGCACTTCAAGGGTCTCCCGTCCCGTTCCTGTGCGCTCCTTGTTCATGCTCTTCCGTTCTCGGCACCTACTGAGTCTCACTCCAGTCGGCTGCGCGCCCTGAGTGGGACACGCCCCGGCTGGGCTTATTCGCGCTTCAGCGCCTTTCGCGATCAGTTCGCGTGTTGCTCCCAGTCGGGACGCAACATAGTGTCGCACGCTTTCATCCGTTTGGTTTTTAGCGTTTAGGAGCCTTACACTCTGCTCTTAATCCCTTTTTTGTTTTTTCTATGTTATTTTCCCATTATTATTATTCGTCGTGGGACACGTCGATCCCGCATGCTTGGGTCCTACCAAAAACCACCACATCTCGTAACATTTATAGCCTGATCATCTTCATGCAACGGCAACTACACGAGTCTGAAGTTGCTGCCGCCTTAAACACGCATGGTGAATACGTTTTTCTTTCAGGAGTATAGTCATTAAAAAGTAATTTAGTATGAATATGCATTAGCAACACATTCTGAGAATTATTTACGATCCACCATTTTTATGAATTAAATAAGAATTCATTAACCTTGATATCTCCAGTACTGACAGCTTCAAATATTCATAATTCTGGAACAAAACCTGGTTTTAAAGGATGGTGTAAACCAAGAAGATCAATTAATACCACTTGAGTGACAGTCATTAACAATGGCCAGTCCTTTTAGATGGATGCATTCAATTCATGTCTGAACTTTGTTTGGCCTCCCAGTGTTCAGGCATTGAATGTCCAGCCTCTGTTTGGCAAGGACACACCATTTTTGTGCAGTCTGAAAAGCCAGGAGTTGAATGAAAGCATTTAAGGCAGCACCACCTCTTTAAATGGCAATGGAAAAGAGAGAGAGGGCTGAATTGTGCTCATGCTGGAGCAACAGCAGAGTAAACCAACAGAGCGAAACTAACACTGCTTAGAAGAACTTCATAGGATTTAGCAGACCCTCAGCTCTAATATATGGTGGCAGTAAATTCTCCATTTACAGCTGTCTGGGTCACATGTTTTTACTCGTTACTGGAGTACAAGGAGGGGAAGGTTGTTAGCGTTCAAAATTGCCCAATTTCCAGCACAACTCAAGTGTCAACATTGCCCCGATGGTAACCGAGGTGTAACAGCAATGTCAGTAGGATTTATCTTTTCAGTCAAATTCGTTTGATCCATCTATTGGGCCATGTTTTGAGAATCATGCGAAGTCAGCTCAAATAAGTGTAAACATTAGACCAATCTAGTGAAAAAAAGTTTCCTAAGCCACTCGCAGATGATCCACTTCAATGCAGCCTGTACAAGTTATTCAGAGTAGATGATCACATTGTTATTCATAGCTTAGTCATAAATGTGAATTGTACATGTCTCAGTTTTTGGAGAACTGGTTTAGTAACAGTGGAGCCAAAGGTTCACACTCTGTTTTAGTGTACAGTTAATAACAGAACATTTTATGGCAGAGCAGTGTCGTTTACTGTGTGTCTCAGTCACATTCCAGCAGCCACAAATGTGATAACACACTACCTAATAAAACTATAATTTGATTTTTTTTTTACAATTGGAAAGTTCTGATGGTGGTTTTTTTTAACCACTAATGGAAGGATAAATTGTTTCTTTTCCACTTGGTTGCCCAGTATTGTACTGAATATCTCCATGAATTCTTCACGATATTTTTTATTTATCTTATCTCGCAGCTCAGAGACCCCAAGTTCGTCCCGACCTCCAACTCCACCTGCTTGGAGTTTGAATGTCCTCAAACAAGTCTCCACATAGACTCCGCACACAGGTCTAACCCTGAATCAGGATTGAACAAGCGATCTCTGTTGCTGTGATGCAACCACGTACGTATGTTGTCCATCTTTCAGTGTTGCTTCAGAGTAATCATCATTTGCTTGCTAGAAGGAACTCTTGGTTTATGTGTTTATAAGTATGGTTTATATATTTCCTGAAATACTTTGTTAGGACCCCTTCAAAACCACCCCAGACCAGGTCCTGTTTGAACGGAGAATCATTCTCGACACAGCAGTGCCAATGATGTCATGTATTCATGTGCGTTGACACGATAGACTTGGATCAGACACAGCAGTGTCGCTGGAATTTTAAACCATCACGGTTGTCACTGCTGGACTGAAAATAGTCAACCAACCGAAAATGTCCAGCCACTAACATCCTGTAGGTTGCAATCTTGCTGTCTGAGTTTTTGTTTTTTTGGTACATAAGTGCTTCCCAAACTCGTTTAGCACCGCAGCCCAATGTTTAGAAAGGCAATCCTGCCACGAGTGTTAGAAAAGGCCTTATTTGTTGTGCATACCCACTGATGATACCTACTATAACCATTTGTGTCCTGAATTTTATTCAGTGATAAGGGCAGAACATGAGGAGGAAAAGATCCCACTGGGAATATTGGGCATCAGATATTTATTATCTGACCCAAGTCCCAGAATGAGCTACATTCGGGTTATAGAGTTGGACTGTATGAGGTAAAACTGAGGAAAAGCCGCTCATCTGAGCAAAGGAATCGTATGCATCTTCTCACCTCTAGAGCTGCACGTGTCCTGTGGGATTGTGTTGGCCTAGCGGTTAAGGTACCGGGCTATGGACAAGGGCTCAGATCCCACCTTGCCAAACTGCTACGGATGGGGCCTTGATTGTTTGGACTGTGAGACTGTATGAGTTGTGAGTCGCTCTGGGTAAAGGTGTCTGCTAAATCACATGCATGTAATGTAAGATAAAAGGCAAAAATAGTTTGACTCAACTTTAAATCTCATGTTCTAGGTGTGTACTAGGATCCAGCCCTTATCTCTGGGGCTGTACTAACAGCATGTTCAGAGCTATGGGAGATGCAAGAGCTACAAACTCCTGCGAACTGACATGCCAGATGCTTGGTACTGAAGGTGGTAGTAAAGAAACAGTGGAGCAAAGAAACAGCCGGAGGAGGTTTTGCCTGGAGCTGTTCTTACTCCAGATCCTAGCTTATTGCACCCTTCAGCATGCTCTCTAGTTGCAGGCCTACAGGCCTTATGTAGGTTCCCTTGTTATTGAGATCAATTCTGACTTGTCACTCAGCGCAACGAGCTATACCCCCTTAAACTCTCAGTGGAGTGTGAGGGAGGCCGCTTTTGTCTATATAGTGCTTTGATTCTCGTCCTTCACCTCATCTGGGAGAAGCGATCACTCACAATTCAAAGCTAACTGCTATGGGGCAGAGTGCTGCACGCCACTGAATTTGTCATTACATCTCTAGCATTGTTGCCAAATATTCAAGTCAAGGCCTAGACCATAAGAGTAAGGACAATAAATCAGAGTGAATGTATATGGCTCAGGAGGACTGTACAAGTACCCACACATTCTGTACTGTAATGGCGCCATTAAACCACAGTCGTCTTTTTTCGCATACTCCGGCCTTTTCTCCCACACAGTGCAATAAAATGGGATGCTGAATAGTTAAAGAGCTTTGAGCGCTCAAGGCCTGTTTTGTGCTGATTTTCAGATTGGAACCTTGCCTGACGTTACGTTGCAAGTTCAAGGCGATGGAGTCGATGGTGTTACAGGCAATAGCCGTAGATCCTTTTAAAAATGAAGTTTCGTCTTTTCTCCTACAAAATAAAGGGCCCTAATAACAGCATAGCCTCATATTCGAAGAGCAGTGTCGTACGACTACAACCAAGGACATCTGAAACAGAAACAAAGGAGCTGGAAGAGGTTGTTCTAGGCCTTGTGCAATTATTAACAGGCATGATAGATGTATTCAATATAAGCTTCACAGAACTCTGAGATGTTTTCATTAAGTCCTTGCTTTTATTGTCTCTTCTCCCCCCCCCCCTCCACCCCCCCTCGTGGACTCCTGCACAGAATCAACGCATCCAAAAATGAAGAAAAGAACAGAACCCATTAACAGTAAAGTTAAATGGCATGTGTTTGTGCAGCATGCCTACCCGTTGGAAATGGTCTCCAAGGACGTTAAACACGTTGACTTTGGTGAGATTCGCTACTTTCTTCTTGAGTAATTAATTATTTAAAAAAGAATGAAAAAGGCCTCCAAGACCATGATCTCCATGTCTCTTCTTGCGTTGTGCCATTAAGAAGTGATGATGGTGTGCATTTGGGGCCTATGTTTTATTAATTTGGAGATGAGCTCAGCTATCGATGGCATTGGCAGCTCACAGGTTCAATTAGTATAATATGGGAGTGCAAGAGATTATGAGCAGCCTTTTAAGCAGGGGAGGGGATATATCTCTTCCTGACAGTTATTGTCCAAATGAAACAAATTGCTCCTTGGCTGCCATTGGTTTAGAGTGCTAATATGAGCGTGAGCATATGAGGTCTCCATCAGCCAGAGATGCCAGCGTAGCAGATCGGATCCAGATCAACAGCCGTGTCTGTTTCCTTTCTAAAGGTTGCTACGCTACACAGAGACCAACCACACACATAGACACAGATAAAACAGCGGTCGGCTTCTGGCTACAATCATGCTGCACTGGCAACCTGGAAACGAGATAGACAAATTAGTTTAATTTGACCAATCAGCTTATCTGTCCGAGGCCATAAATCTTCCCATGTAAATGTAACCTATTGTCACAGAAGCAAACTTGTCTACGTTGTCCACGTACCAAGCTATATATTTTCACAATTTTTCTGCGACTGACACGATCATCTACAATCCATCTACAAACGTGATGAAGTGACAAACCGCCCAGACCCCTCCGTATTGTACCAAACAAATCAGCACATTCTTCAAACTCGGGAGAAACCAAACACAGCAATCCAAACATTTACTGTGTTATGGCTGCTGATTCGCACTGTTTTACATCAAGGGGAAAGAAATGTTGATCTTTGAGAGGAAAAAAGGGACTTGAAAAACAGTCTGGTGGAAACCAGAATGATTTTAGCTCCATTGTTGCTTTCTTACCAAAGAACAACACGCTATTAATACATTAATGCTAAGCATTTTTGGGAATTTTATGGAAGACCATAATCAGACAATATTCAATATTCAAAAGCTGTTTGAACCCATGACTTGGTGACAGCATTTCTTATATCTTGCCATCTGTTACTTTTCTTGTGTCTTGTACTCTTTTTGTAGACTGATTTAACTAAGGTTTGCTGAGTGTTTTTTGTGCTGGTACCTTGGCTGGTTTAGGTCTGTCATAAACAGATGACTCCTGAAGTTCTTCATAACTTTCGTATTGTACATGGTGGTTAGTTCATAGAAATAAGTTAGTTGCTGAGCTGTCTTGAGCAGTAACAGTTTTCTTACAAACTTTGCAGAATGCCAACTTTTGTGCCACATATGTCTTTCTGAAGCCGACCCGCATCTTGGAATTAAATGCTCGTGCACCGCACTGGCTTCCCCAAAACTAACTCGGGCACGCTTTCGCCATCGCGATAAGCGCTCACACAGCACAGCTGCATGCATAAGAAGATTTTACGGAGGCAGCTGACGCTGTTTTCTGAGCTTGGGCGGGATTCGTGATCACACTACATGGTTTTAGGTAGAGTGCTAGCTTGGTTTGTGGTGCTAGAACACGTGCATGCCCTCACACGTGCAGGAGTCTGCCCTGCCTGGCTATGTGACAATGAAGGCAAGTTTTGGACAAGGGCATTTTGTCTCTACCTACACCCACCAGTTCAAGGCAGCTTTCCACAGTATGATTTTGCAGTCTGAGTTTTAAATCTCTTCGATTGCTGCTACGAAGAATGCAATGAGTGAAGTGAAATTTAGGCAAAAATGTGAACAAAACGTGGGATTAAAAGAAAGAGTGGGTTGTGGAATTGGGGCAGTCAAGAGAATGTCCTTTTGGCTATTTAACTATTTTATGTTTACCAGTTTATACAGTATATAATGTAGAATATAAAGAATATAGATAGTTATATATAAAGTTGATAGGGAACCATTTCAGACAAGAGTCCGATAAAACGGGTCCTTTACAGGATCAAGCAGAAAAACCAGGATATTCTCTAGTCCCACCGCAACCGTCAATAATAAAAAAGGAATGAGTAAAAAATAGTCATGCTTACACTGTAATGCGAAAAACTCAGATGTAATCTGAATCGGAATAATTGAGTCGTCACAGGAGGGTATAAACGGAAGCAGTTTTATAAAGAAACCCGGCATCTGATCAGCAGCAGCAGGTGTTTGATTCAAGTAGCTGCCAATAGAGGAGGTCCTACAAGTTAACAATGATACTTCACATCTAATAGCATGCCCTAAACACAGTTCTCATGTGCCGTGGCAGCACAGGGTGTCCCTCTATGGATATTGTCCTACGCTGGCAATAAGGCACTAATGGCAGGAGTTGCCAATCATAAACTTTAATACTTGGAGCAAGCGCTTGACTGGTTTTGTCTTTCTTCCAATGGTACAGCAGAACATATGTTAGTTTTGGCTGTAGATGGAGAACGCCACATGGTCCATGCCAGCCTCACACCAGGCTCATTCCAGCCAGTAGCTGCCTAAACAGCCTAGTCTGGCACCAAACAGGAACAACAGGGAGCCATGATGGCTTGTCTGAAGAACTCGTTTCATATCATTGCTACAGAGTAAAGATTCACCCAGATAAGTCGAAGAGGCACAGAGAAGACAACAGGCAAATGAATGCTCTGGCCTCAATGCGATTTTTATAGCCCAGTCATCTACCACCTTCCTAACGCTTCCACTCGTAGCTTCTCATCATTTTAGGAAAGAAGAGAGCTACCAGGAGGCCATCTCGCTAACCCAGATCTTCACGGTAAAAATAAAACAATGCACATTATGCACATACTCAACCGCCGAAACAAGGCCAGCGTCACATGATCACGTGACAGATCATCCATCACACGATGCTCGCTGTATCAAATTCTTATGTACGCAGTACAGAGTCATTTTGAGTATTACGCACTTCTTAATTCATTGTGCTTTACGGCCATACGGCTCATAAATCCTAATACGTAATTAAAAAAAAACAGAATAAAGCTAACATTTGGACAGTTAATCCCACAAGACCGTAAAGATCGACCACTGTATGCTTAATACTAAACCTTTGCTGCCACCTGCTGGTGTAAACCACAGTGTGTCTCTCTCTCTCTCTCTCTCTCTCTCTCT
>JAUZST010007757.1:0-13973 GCA_034779995.1 Parotocinclus haroldoi | reverse complement strand
GGGGGGTGTCACGGGTTTTGGGGGCTCGCTCTAAAGAGTGAGGTGGATTTGTTCAAGTTCTAAAGTAGCTGTACAAGGTAGGTTCCCATAGTCCTGTTTGCTTGTTTCTCCCGTGGGATCTGGCAACCCTGCAATTGAATGCAAAACATTTAGAGCATTTAGCAGACACCCTCATCCAGAGCGGACTACAACTGATACAGCCTTACAATCCAAGCAGCTGCGGGTTAAGGGCCTTGCTCAAGTCCAGAGTCTGGTCCAGTGTCCGGTACCTTAACCGCTAGGCTACCGCATCCACCACAGTGCACCAAACGTTTCTTCGGGTAGCCATTTGGCAGGCGCTCAAGTACACGCCTCGAAGAAATAAAATAATAATAAAGGTTTTTGTTCACGTCACATTCTTCACATTCACATCTTGACAAAATTCAGATGCTTTGTCTCGATCAGCTCTCCCCTTATCTGATTACGCAAGTGCGTGTGAATTTGTTGATCGTAGAACCGACAAAATCGTATTTTCTGCAGTTGTGGGATTATTAAGTGCATCACTATCGATTTAAACACACAACCTCTCAGTTACCAGTCCTGAGCCTTAGTCACTGTCCCCTATTTGGGCGGTGATACATTCTCTGCACAGCAGTGAAACCGACATGTTAGTCACACGGTAGTGGGTGTGGCTCTGGTGCGAGTGAATCAGGTGCCACGAAGGTCCTTAAGCACCTTAGTGTTACTGCTGTCACAACAAATGCTCAGCCAGTAGCGTGGCAGTTCAAAACTGGCACTGCTGAGGGATACAAACAGTGCGTCTGGAAAAATGGATGAGCTATAGCGCTACACCAACGACTTGAATCAACAAGGTGCAGTAGGTGTGAATGACGAGGGAACGGGGTGCGCAGCGGGACACGACAGCCTTCACGGGACGTTGGGTATCCATTCCCAGAAGCCGTATTAATTACAAAGTAAACAGATCCGAAAGACAAAGCAAAAGCGCACATTCCTGGGTCGGATCCTGAGGGAAACGCAGCCAAGTATTACAATGGACAGCGTGCGGAGACACAGAGTAGGTGTGAAACGGAAAACTGGCTGCATTCGACATTAAGAAACACACCTGGCTTCATGCTGGGCTCCACAAAGACTCTTTAAGAACCTAATCCTGATGCTTGGTCCCGTTTGAGCCTGAGCCTTGACACTTTATTAGGTACACCTCCATGTTTCCACACATATAGAAGCGCTCTATAGTTAACTCGTTAGTGTCCTTTGTTCGTCCCCTTCAGTCTGTGCTCTAATGGTCAGGACCAGCACACATCAGGAACTGTTTGGGCGGTGGCTCGCTGGGTGCTGTGTCAGTGTGTGTGGCGCCGGTACGTGTGGCTCAGTTACAGTGGTGCTGCTAGAGTTCTCATTTTTAGTCCACCAGCCAAATACATCCAGCCGCCAGCGTATGACCGACACAAAATGTGCAGCAACAGACAAGCTGCTGTACCATGCTCACCCATGGAGTCTTGCTTCTCCCGAGGTTTCTTCCTTCTACATTTAGGGAGTTTTTCCTTGCCACCGTCGCCCTGGGCTTGCTCAATTGCTTTGGGATTGAGATCATATAAGATTGTAAAGAGACAGCGCTGTCTTTGCTGTCTCTGACTTTATCATCTGGAGCAATGTGGCAGATGTTAGGGGCGGGGCAAAGTATCGATACAGCAATATATTGAGTATCGTGATACCATCGTTACGTGGGCAGCGCATCGGGATAATGTAACGTTTTGTGAGATGCTCAGCAATCCCCAGTCCCAGTGGATATGCCTAACGGAGTGCACAAAGAGGGATCAGTGTTTAATGCTCCAGCAGCACTGCTCTGTCTGATCCACTCATACCAGCACACACACACTAAAACTGAAGAATGATCCACTATCCCAAACCTGTGGTGGTCCCGACCATTAGAGAACAGAGGAAAGGGGACAAACAAAGGAGGCAGAGAAACAGACGGACTACAGTCTGTAATTGTCGAACTACAAAGTGATTCTAAAATGGCCAGGGAGTTTCGAAACAAGCAGGAGGTCGCGTCAGGTCAACTGGCACCTTTAAAGTGTCTCAATGCGAACGAGTTCCCTGTGATGGACCGGTGTCCTCTATTGGTCTGATTGCTGTTCCGTGCCCTTTGGACCTTATAAAGAAGCATAATCGGGTCAATGAAGAAACCACAGGCTTTGTCCCTGTCTCTAAAAAAAGGATCTGGAACTTAATTTCCATTTGCCGCCACAGTCCCTTGGAGACCCTAATCCGAAAGGTCATGCGTTCCTTGCCAGGATGAGCAATAAAGGAACTGAACCGGACAGCCAACATGAAAGCCAATGCGAGAGGAAGAACACGTGACCTATACTTCATAACGTTGTACAAACTTTGGGTTTGGCACGGCCCCCCGAGTACTTTCACCCACAGACCATTTAGCTGGATCAATCAGCGTCGTCTGATGAGCAATGGAAACCAGAACCCACCATTTCCCAGGAGCCCAGCTCTTAACAACTGAGTCACTGCGCTCTAATGGCCAAAACCATTCCGCTTTTACAAAGGCGAATGCCTGCAGCCGACACGACTGAGGAAGCACAAGGCGCTGTGTGTGATCCAAACAGGATTCCAAATATGTGAACGGCCTCTTACGCATCTTGCTTCAATTAGCGCTTTGTAATCGCTATGGTATGCCGACTGGATGTGTGGCTCGACGGTGAGGGATTTACGTCGGGTCACGTGGAGTGCCTCAGGCCGTAAAAACGTCTGTCAAGGTCTTGATGTTCGGAGATTAGCGCTGGGGTTTCAGGAATTCGATCAGTCACATCAGTCGGCTTTGGGCTTTTGGGTTAAATCCGTATTTGAACGATCCCACCGCTGGAGAGGGTGGAACGGTTTGACGTTTTTCACTGTATGATAACCGAGTCACAAAGCGTCCGGGCTGTTACAAAACCGCAGCATTAAGCCAAGACAGGCGTAATTACCACTTTGACATGCTAATGACCCCATGATTTACTATCCGTCTTAATATACAGGAAATCCTGTCTGCATGTGTCGATCCCCGATCCTGCATTAAGGCACCGTCCCGGGTCCTTGTGTGTGCAGCCCCCCCCCCCCATCCTGTCTAGTCTCATCTAGAGATGGTGGATTGGGGGTGCCATGGTGTGACACTTTCGGCAAAATCATTACGGCATCACGTTCACACAAAGGCGGCGGTGATCCAATCACAATTATTTACGGGTTTATCACGGCTGTCACAATTCGAGTTACAGAGTTTCCGGTTTGATCGATTTTCCACTCGACGTTCAAAACAATCGGAAAGAAAACATGTTTCTTAACAAATCCCAAATACACGGGTGAGAGAAATTCCCTTTCATTTCTGAAGTATAAGGCGTTTAAACTCCCCGAGTTCAACAATTCTCACTCATACAAGATATCAGAATCCTAGACTTGCGTTAGAACACCAGGATCTCCCTAAAATGTTCTACGGTTAGTGGAATAGGAACAGCCTGCCTTATAAATCAAAGCCATTGTATTTACGGAACGTGAATAAAGGTTCCGTTTAATAAGCTGAAATGTGCACGTAACTTTATTTGTGTTCGTTGTCTGTATTTTAAACAGTTATTGGGAAATTCTGTTCCTTGACTGTTACGACTGAAGGGCGCAGTCTCAGGATGACGTTTTCGCAGCAGGGGCTGATTTTTACCTTCCGAAATGTTGATAAAGAAATCGTCTTTATCTGGGAAATCATGGAACTGTGGTAAAATCGCAGTAATACACTCCAGGTTGTGTTTTAACAATATTGGAACTGGTGTTCTGAACTTTTGTGCCAATAAGGGTATTATTGCTTAATTAATCATAAATGACACCACAGAGGTCCAGCATGGGCGACCAGAAAGGCACCCTTAGTCATCGATAATTGTACCATTAAGCCCCCGGAGCCATTAACTGGTATAGTAATGATTCTGAACTTCCCAGGTTGGTGGTTTGAGAGAGGGGGTGTTCCAGCTTAGTTCCTCTCGAGATTTGAGTGGAATGACATGACTCAATACCAGTCATGCCTTTCAGCTTATAACGAAACTGACAGAAAAAGGGAAAGTGCGACTTTGCCATCCTCTTGATGGGCATGAACAATAACCTCTGAACATTCCTGTTCTCTGACTCAGCTTCCTCTTTATATTACAAGGACATGAGAGCACCCCGTAAACAATTCCTCACGGCGCCGGCAGGACTGAAACGAAAGTGCTGAGTAACTGTGAAGCACCGTCATCACTGGAATGGTAAATTAAAAAAAAAAAAAAAAAAAAAAAAAAAGAAAGAAAAGAAAAGAAAAGAAAATGATGTGCTTGTTAAAGAGTGAGACGGACTTTCTGTTCGATTTTTATCTTACAAATCACAAAGCCTGAGAAAAAAACCGGGGAGTAGCACAATCGAAAGATAAGGGCTTTTTATAACAGAACATCGTCCCAGAGAAGAACAAGCATCCAGGCTTGGAGGTCCAATGAGGAAACTAGAGCATGGCAACAGCAGCATGGGAAAACTCTCCAAACGTGATGACTAATAAACCTATGCAGGATTAAGATTCACCAGAGGATCCTTGGGCAGCTAAGAATAACATTTACATTCATGTCATTGAGCAGACGCTCTTATTGAGAATTGTAAATTATAATTGTGATACAGTTTTACAACCCAAGCAATCTTTGGGTCCATAGTCCAGCTCCTTATCGAGTCAAAAAAGCATGTGGGAATAGTTCAAAAAACAGAAACAAATAAATGAAACATCCATCCATTAATTGCGCTTAATCCACGCGGGGTGGCGGGCCAGCCGGTGCCCACCCAGCCACGGCAGGAACAACCCTAGACAGGGCACCAATCCATCGTGGGGAGCACACACTCACACACGTCACACACACAGTCGCACACTAAAGGCTGCTTTTGGAGACACCAGTGAACCCAACACACGTCTTTGGACTTTGGGAGGAAGGGTCCACACAGAAATGACCCAGGCCGCTCCACCCTGGGATCGAACCCGGGACCGAACCCAGCCATCGTGCCGCCCATAAATGAAACTTCTGGTAAAACTTAAAAAGAGTTCTCACCCGGATTCGTCCCAGCAAGTGGGCAACTAATTCCGATTTTGCTAGTCGAACAGTCTGACGATGAGTAAAACCAATTAGCATTCGGATTAGCAGCTCTTATATCGCCTTTAGCTTACGCTCCGTTTAGCTTTAGATTGTTTTACGGACTTGTTAACGATCAAGAACGATGAAGACAATAGAAATGCGTAACGTCTTCGTAAATCTTTCCGGCTTTTTAGTTTATACAAAATCTAAAATCTAAAATCTACCCTGTACGATCGAGGAGAACCACCTTGCTGACGCCTTTGCTCTTCAGACGTTCCAACACGGAACATGTGCTTTCGTGACAGCTGGCAACCTTTTTTTCACAGTGAAATGCTCCGGCACTTTCTAGAGGGGGCGCACTGGGGCACACCTCTGCGCTCGCCAATCAGTTCTGGTGGGACGACTGCGTACGAGAAATAAATCTGCTGGGCACTAAATAGATGAAGTGATTTTAACACAAGTGGGCGCTAATAAACTTGCGTTAATAACCATTTCTTTTCAGTAAAAACAAACTGGAACAAGCTCGGGCTGAAAACAAGAGGCTAGGGCATTATGGGAAATGTAGTGCCTGGCATGTCCTGCTCAGCAATACAGGACAAAACTGACTTTTCACCCGCGCAGTGTAAGTGGGGCACAGCAACATATCGGTGCCTCAGTCAAGGAGGGTCTGATTTCGGCCCGTTAGTGAGAATCGCACCAACTACTCGATTGCTGCCGTCTAATTTTGTCGATTAATCGTTGCGCCCCCGGCTCTCATTCAGAGTGACTTTTACCGGATCCGACCTTAGAGCGAACGCATGGTGGCACATGAAGGCGTGCACTCACCAGCCTGGCACGCTGTGTGTTTCCTCGAACAGTCGAATGCGTTTTCGCTCTCACACAGAGCATCCTGAGTGGCAGAGCCCGGCCTCAGCGTCTTCAGACTCAGCTTGGAGCAGTTACGGTGGGGCACGCAGCGCTCGGTGGCCGATGCCACGCCGGAGTAAAACCCACGCGCACATTTCTCACACACCGTGTCACTGTCAGGCGTTCCTGCAACACAAACACACACACACACGCATTAGTACATCTCCACAGTGCAAATCCAGCACGGAACCGTTTGCAGCCCCCCATCGTCCAAAATGCAAACATGTCCAGGCGGTAATCTAAACGGTCCAGGAGCGGCAGGTGGACCGAGCACAGAACTTCCTCTTTTTTCGACTGTATCGAATCAATCGAGCTTCGTAATTTTCGGGTGGGGGTGGGGGTGTGTGGGTGTGGGTGGTTAACACCTGTCGCTGCTTACAAAGGGAACGAACGGCCCAAGGTTAAAAGGAGCACTTGAGAAGAGGGAGAAAGCTCTGCTGGGCCGCACCTGTATGGTGATTACAACGGCTGATGCGGGACTGGCTGATGAGATCATGAGATCAAACGAGTGTATGTTTAGTGCGATTACACTGATTTACATAGTAAATAGCATCATTTTACTTTTTATGCACGTTCCACCTTTATGTTCCACAATAGCAACAGCAATAAGAATAGCCATGACATTAGGTGACTGTCGGGACGCCATTTCTGCAGCTCTGTGTCGCCATCTGATGGCAAGAAATTACTGCATCGTTGCATTCACAGCATAAACTGCAACCCCAAATCAGGAAAAGTTGGCAATTGAGATACAAAAAAAACAAAAACAGTGTTCCTTACATTTACTTTTATTTCACTGCAGACAGTACGAACCTCAGATAATTTATTTTTTCCCCCATTTAATTTGTTAATAAACATCAACAGCCTAAAACGCATTACAAAAACTAATGTTGGGCCGGCGGATATTTCGATATTTAGGAACGAAAAATAGCTGGAGGAATCTGAGTCTGGAGAAATGGCAGTGCATATAGGGTACGGGTACAAGCCTAAACTGGAGAGGGGTGATCTCTCTGCGCTCCCTCAGACAGCACTGCATCAACAGAACGGTCGTTGATCAGTATCTGATAGGAGCACATGGGTGAGGGATTACTTTATCCAACCTTTATCAAGCTCTATAATACAGAGTTACATTCATAAATACCGCTTACAACTTTACTGTACCAAAAAACAAGCCTCGTGTTATAACCACGTCCTGAAGCTCCGCCCACTTCCCTGGGCTCGGAGGCATTTAGGATGGACCATCACCATGGAAACGGGGATTCAGGATTTCAGATCTGAAATGGACACCATGAGGAACAAGTCTAAATGCCAGGCTCTATCACGGTATGGGGGTCGGGTCCGGACCCTTGGTAAAGATCATCTTCTCTTCTGTGATTCAGCATTTATGCAGAAAAGTAGACCGATATTTTAGAGCAGTACGAATGGGGCACTAAATCTAATCTAAAGTCATTTAAGTGTTTTGAGAGGGAATGGCAACGTTACAAAGCGATAAATGCTTTACTGTTCCAACCTTTTTGGAATGTATTGCATGTTTATTAACATATAAATAAATCAAAAATTAATAAATAAAACCCATGAACTATCTCATACTGTCTGCAATGAAATAAAAGGGAAAGTAAACGCGTTGATTATTTATCAGCATGTTTCATAATGGCCCAACACTATTTTTTTGTCTAATTTGGGATTGTAGAAAACATGGAAATCATGACTGAATCCATTCGCACGTTAAAGAGGTCGCTCAAAATAAAAAAAAAAATAAAAATAAAACAAACAATCTTGATCTTTAGCTGCATCAGAAACTGCAAACCAGTTTCCTCAGACTTACAGGGCAACAATATCAACAAATGAATCCTAACCAGACAACAGAAGACCCTGTAAAGACCCTCTCTAAGATTAGGAATTTGCAAAGACTTTTGAGATTGTATCCCATCAGCCCCAAGCCCCACCCCCCCAGAGTGTGGTCCATGTCTCGTTTCTCTACCCACCAGAGACGTTCCTGTACTTGCTTAGCTGCTTCCCATTTCCACACCGGCTATCGACAACGTTCACGTCACTATTGAGAGCCAAGACTGACGAGTTACGTAAAAATTCAAAACAGCCGACCGTATCAGAACGTCAAGACAAAAAAAAACCACCAATCCTAGGGCCAATCGGACAGCGATCCTGACCGCCTTACACCAAGCGATCGAGATGGCCCGAGCGTCACGCAGCTATGATTATATTCCAACGTCGGAAAAAAGCGTGCGAAATCGCTTAAAAAAGCTTTGGCGTGAGGCTGGCACGGTCCAGAGGCGGGATCAGGAGGGGTGCTGATTAGAGACAGATGAAGTGTCTTAGAGATCTGTCAAAGCAAGTCACAGCCTCTCCCAAAAGGCGCTTCCCGTGGTCTGGAGCGGGCGGGAAAACCCTTTGGCTAAGAGCGGCCCGTGCCTCTTCTGACTAAATGAATAGGTTTGTCAGTCGGAGAAGCCGCTGTTTACTGGAGGAGGTGATTACTTCCACCCTCTCTACTCTTACCGTGACTGCACACTTTCAGCAGCCTGATTAACTCCAGCCCAAGCATAGCACAGAGCGCTGGCAGATCTGCAGATAAGTTACGAGGACATGGCCCCCTCCGTTGCGGTTTCGTGATGTTGATTCAATGTGGAAAGTGGGATTTTGCGAGGCGTGAGGCACCACGGGTAGTTCCCGCTTCGGACTGCGCTTCTAAGAAGCTTCCAAGGTGCTCGGACAGCTCAGGAGTTGACGATAAACCATTCCTAAGCCATAATAAATTAGCATGTCATTCAGAAATTCAGGAAATGCTCCCTCAGTTTGGAGGCATCACGTGAAGCCAGGGCGTCCATGGCGATGTTATCTGCATGTGGATGGCAAACAGGTTGCTATGCCCTTAACAAGGTTCTAAGGATTGATACTGGCAACCTAAAGGTCAGTATAGAAATATGGTCAGGTTCCAGGATAAATAGTGCTTATTGGCCTTTATGTAGCTAGGTTGAGGTGCTGGACTATGGACCAGAAGGTCCAGGGTTCAAATCCCACCTCTGCCACAGTTGGGTGCCTGAGCAAGGCCTTTAACCCACCATGGCTTGGATTGTAAGACTGTATGAACTGTAAGTCGCTCTGGATAAGGGCGTGTGCTAAATGATATAAATGTAAAAAATGTAACGTTAATTCACCTTGACGGCGCTGGCACGGGTCAGAGGGTCGCTTTAAAACCGCTGTGGCCAAAGAAGCAGGGAACTTTGTTTATTTCAGTTCTTCTCCAGGACAAAAACAAAAAAGGACCGTCCAAAAGCCAGGCTCTGTCATGGTATGGGGTCGAGTCAGGGCCCTTTGTAAAAGTCATTTACCCTTCTGTGATGCAGCATTGATGCCGTGAGATTTAAGAGCAACCTAAACTGCCTTTTCCAGGGACGTCCATACATTTTTCAACGAGCCAGAACACAAAACCACATGCTGCACACATTATAAAGGTATGGCTGTGGAAGATGAGAGTACGGGTACTGGACTGGCCCGTCTGCAGTCCTGACCTGTCCCTGATAGAGAAAGTGTGGAGAATTTTGTAAAGAAAAACAGGACGACGGCGACCCCGTGCTGTTCCACATCTTAAGGCGTGTCTGCAGGGGGAATGGAACAAAATAAAGCAACAACATCCCTGTGCTGTACGTGACGAAAGGGTTCGAACGCCTCTGATTTTTGGACCCTCACCACCAACTCATAACCGTTTCATAAAGCCAGCAACTACTGACCTACGAACAAGGACAACACTTTAAATCTGAAACGCCTCAAAGCTTTTGGCTGCTTCAACAAAGCAGCTGTTCTTCAGTCCTGACGCAGCTGAAACGTTCCGGCTGCACCTCCATGATGCGACTCTCCTGTTCCACCACTTCGTATTGTTGGTGCTATTAGTACTACCCGTACACTGCTCCCAAAAATTAGGGGAACTATCTTCTAATGTCTGTAAGCAGTATCTTACTAATAGGTTACTAGATATCCTTGATGGAACACGAAGGAGAAAATCCACTCTTCCCCCTTCGTTGACGCTTAAAATGTTTCAAAATGTTCAATGAGTGCAAGCCTAGGGCGACAGTGGCAAGGAAAAAAAATCCTTAAAAATGGTATAAGAAACCCTGGGAGAACCAAATCTCAAAAAGAAACAGCCAAAGAGTGACTTTCCTCAGCTTTGCTGCAGTTACAAACTTTACTCATAGGGGTTCTGAGTGGCAAACGTTTCACCCCACGTTCTTTAGGGGATTCCGAGGGGATTCCGAGGGGATTCCGAGGCTATGGACAATTGGAACTTGCAGCATGTGTGAACAGAAGAGAGCAATGCTCCTCTGAGCGCGTTTAGCTCCATGGCGAGGATTTATAGGTGTCGGTTTAAACAGATGACAGACAAACGCTTGAAACGGCGGCTAGAGTCACGCCTCGAAAAACGTAAGGGCTTGCCCTGACCCTCCCACACTAGATGTTGTGCAACTGGGAATGACTAGCAGATGTGTGGGATTTGGTTTAGACTAAATAGAAATTGGAGTCGAAATTAGAAAATCTCTTCTCACAAGGACGTCACTCACCTTCCCATTGCTCAAACGCCTGCTATTTTGTAATTGGGACCAGTGTATAATTAGCTTTGCACATGACCGCAGAACTTTGAAGTACAACTGGTTCCACCTAGCAGTCGGCGAGCAAGGTAACACACCGCTGCGCAAACAGAACCGCAACTGTACAACGTGTCGAAAAGAATAAACACAGCATTTCTTATGTTTCCTTTGACCTTTACTTCATTTCAGTGCAGACGGGATAAACCTGAGCTATTTCTGGTCCATTTCATTTGTTACTAAACATCCATTCCTGCCTTTTGGGCCTGCAGCACGTTCCAAAAAGTGTTCACCCTGCAGTATTTAACACTTTGTAATGTCGACGGTCCTTCCCGTCGCACTCAAAAAGACACGTCTCGTGTGTTGATGTGTTTTTGTTTTTGTCATTCTCTATTAGGGACAGCTCTGGACCCCAGACGGGCCAGTCCAGTACCTCTCCAATATCCTCTCCTTCCACAGTCGTGCCTTTATAATGTGTGTATCATGTGGATTTGTTTGTCATTTGTCCTGTTAGAAATGCATGGATGTCCCTGGAAAAGATGTCGTTATGTTGCTCTGGAATCTCGGTGTACTTTTCTGCATTAATGCTGGATCACAGAAGAGGAACTGACCTTTACCAAGGGTCCGGACCCGACCCCGCACCATGTTAGAGCCTGGCTATTGGACTTGTTCCTCATAATGGTCTGGATGCTCCTTTTTTTAGTCTTTGGTCCGGAGCACACGGTGTCCATTCTTTCCAAAAAAGCTCTCTAATAGTAATTGGTCTGAGCGCAATCCCAGTTTCCATGGTGATGGTCCATCCTAGCTGCCTTCGAGCCCAGAGGAGTGGGCGGAGCTTCTGGATTACTTATGGTTAACACGAGGCTTGTTTTTTGGTACAGTGAAGTTGTAAAATGGTATTTATGAATCTAACTCTGTATTGTAGAGATTGATAACGGTTTCATAAAGAAATCCCTCACCCATGTGGGGGATGAGATCAGTTCAGACCTCTTCAGTTTAGGCTTGTACCCTTACCCTTTATGCACCGGCATTCCTCCCGCTTCTGAATCGTTTAATGATATTATGCTCTGTAGAGGGACAAAAATCTAAATCCCTTCCAATCTTTCTTTTCATTTCAAGCATCCGATAATCTGTCTCTACATTTGCTCACAAACTCGTGATCCTCATCTTTTACTCATAAAACACTTTACTGGATGCTGCATTTGGACCAAATCATGATTAGGATCTCCTGTATGAAATTAGATCATTAAATCACAGCCCTAAAACTGCCAATGGCCCAACGTTTTTTTTGGAACGTGCCGGAGGGCTGAAATGCAGGAATTCATGTTTGTTACCAAAGGAAATGAAGGTGACCAGAAAAAAGTCAAACATCTCAGCTTCATACTGTCTACAACAAAATAAAAGTCTTTTCTCTACTTTTCCTTCCTTTTGTAAGGCAGGTTCCTTGCAGAACCTGTTAACCATCTAACCACCTAACACTTGAGGGACTCTTTTACTGCGGCACAACAAACCCAAATTCGTTACCTAGTACGGCGACGCCAGAGCCGGGTGGGCAGGTGGTGTGTGGCATGCAGAACTCCACGGCCAGGTGATACCCGGGCACACACTCGCAGAGGCGGTCGTGGGTTGCGTTACATTCCCTCTTGACCACCTGTCTTTCCTTGCAGATGGTGGTACAATGCTGGCAGGTCTTACCCCAGTGCCACTGTTCAGCAAAGCGCCGCTCGGGGCACGGGGCACACACGGTGGGCGAGGACGTCGTGCAGTGGTGCTCCACGGCCGTACCCGGTGGGCACTGGTCGCACAGGAGGAGCGTGGAGGTGATGGGATCATGGTGCTGGTATTTGGGCGGGTCGTGGTAGGCCCAGGCGAAGGACACGACAAAAAACTGAGGAGACAGAGAGTTCAAACTTAGAAAACACAAAAGAGAAAACACAAGCAGTTTTTTCCAGTGCGCTCAAAATCCAAACTTTGATAACATGACCCCGGCGACCCCGAGCGACTTTGGATCCGGATCGAGAAGTTTATTGCATAATCCATAAGCCTCGGCTTGGCACGAGGCTCCAGACCAAACGTTATGGAACGTCGTGCAGCAGGTGGTGCAACCCATGAGAACATTCGCTGTTTTTTAGTAGGGGGAATACCAGACATATGCTAATGGTGGAACGACCAATGAACTTTTAGCCTCTGAGGAAAAGCTGCCATTTGTCAACGCAGGGCACGGTGCTATAAACCAAAATTATATACTAGCGCCTGGCTCATGACGGCCATAATTACAACCGTTGGAAAGATCTGAAGGAAACTCGCAAAGGATGACTCTCGTGGCCTGCAGCCAGCTTCGGATTCGAACCCTCGATTTCGAGGTATGCAACGTTTAATTCAGCTACGCGTTCCACAGCAAAGCTCCTTGGTTTTCAGGAACCGTGGAGTAGAGTCACGCTGGGATTTGTTTGATCGGTCCTAAGCGAGATGAGACAACATTATCCATCAAGCTAAGTATCTGGACTGACTCGCTGATTGAAGTGGCCGCCCAAGGCACAGGGCTTAAATGCTTTTTTTTCAAACCGTAGTGTTTCCCATCAACCACAGTTTCCACTTTTGTTTTTTTGGATTTTTATAACCATGCACTGTCTTAAATAAATAGAATATATATATATATATATAGATATATACACTGTATATGCATGAGTGAGTCATCCGATAATTGCTATTTTAAATTCCTTAATGACTTTTTTTTTTTTGAATGGGATACTCTGACCCGTATGCTGGCCTCAAGAACTTTACCACAGTGTCCATCTCTGGACTGCTGAACTTCTTCCAAATACCTTTTATTCTTTTTTGTGTGTGTTTTCTGTAGCCCGGTTTAAGTTGTGGGTCCCAGTAGTTACGCATCTTGGAAAATAGTGCTGTGAATGAACCGGCCTGAACACTGCCAAGGGAAAAACGACCTAACGAGTTAAGAAGAAGAAACGCTGAGGGCAAACTCTCTCTGCAAATAAAGATAGATTAGTCTGATCAATTCATGTTTCAATCGTTTACGTTAAATAAAGCACTCACACACATACACACACACATACATATAAACTCCAGTGTGGCACTTTGTACAAAACAATCGTTTAAAATCCAGAGAGACAGAGAGAGAGGGAGAGAGGGAGAGAGAGAGAGAGAGTGAGAGAGAGAGAGAGAGACAGACAGAGAGAGAGAGAGAGAGAGAGAGAGACAGAGAGAGAGAGAGAGACAGAGAGAGAGAGAAAGAGAGACAGAGAGAGACAGAGAGAGAGAGACAGAGAGAGAGAGAGAGAGAGAGAGAGACACAGACAGAGAGAGAGAGACAGAGAGAGAGAGAGAGAGAGCG
>JAUZST010007756.1:0-13973 GCA_034779995.1 Parotocinclus haroldoi | reverse complement strand
GTGCGTGCGTGCGTGCGTGCGTGCGTGCGTGCGTGCGTGCGTGCGTGCGTGCGTGCGTGCGTGCGTGCGTGTGTGTGCAGGACGCTCTTATGTCTAGCATCATATGGGGTACCACAAAGGATTTGTTGGGAAGTCTTCTCTAGAGATATAGCAGGATGATAAACCATTGTAAGGAGGCCTTGTCTTGTGATATAACATGATCATGAACCATTATATTCATTGCTTGCAAGGTTTTTAACACAAATCTACAGTGGTACAGGAGCACACGAAACTTCTTCATGCTTGAACGTTTCGGTCATCTGCCTATATTTTTATGATAATTCTGATTTGCATTTATTTGGCACCTGACCAACATGCTAAAGCCTGTGTGTGTCGCTACACTTACCGCTGACACTTCTGGGTGAAATGAAAGTGAAAGTGTCACTGCACTGTAACTGTAAACACTTGTCCTGGTGCTGTTTTCAAGAGTTTGTGTTTTAATGTATATATGCACACATAAAAAAGTAACTTTAGAAGGCAAATTGCTTTCAGTCACTGGAGGAGGACTGTATAATAGCTTACCATAATTAGTACATTATATTTTTACATATGCTATACTATAAAATACTAGTAATAATACAATAGTTTGCTATTGGTGGGTGCCAATTAAATTCATTTACATTATTTCTTCTGGGAAAAAAATGGTCAGCACTTGAACTGACCAGCCTACCAGAGTGGGTTGTGGTGGAATGCCAAGATAAATCTGTGATGTTTTTTAATAGACTGATCACAGTATACATCGGCTTCTCTGACTGTCACAGATCTGATTCACCTCCCATATTGTCCATACCCTCTTAATTCAGTTGTCAGCTTTGTCTGATTAAAATTTGATTGATAGTATTAGTGTGGTTCATTTAAACAAGCCATTCCAACTTAGTTGCAGACCAAACAAGTGAACTGAAACCACTGAAGAGGTTGATCTTGGTTCCAAACAATATTTGGTGTGGTTTGATGTGAGGCAGCACTGACCTAAGACGTGTAAGCAAATCAAACATAGGGCAACCTTTAAAAAAATGTAAATAACCGTTAACACACAAATCTAATTCTGGGTAGGTTAAAGAACACTGCTTAATTCTTTCATTCCAGTGGACAGAACACTCAAACATACCGGCTTCTTCTTGTTATAGGTGGCAAGTTGCACAATATATATTGGTACAGGTGCTCTAACCTTCTTCTCCTTGCAGCAGTTTTGTCGTTTTGTGTGTAAAACCGAGGAGTAAAGTTGTTGCTTAGAATACAAGCAAACATTCAGAAATCCCAGAAGCTCAATTAACCCAACACAAAGAACTTTGCAGAAGTTCAGTTGCAGAACATCATAAATATTGAATCAGTATGTCAATTTATTATAATTTATGACAATTAAATACAATAGCAAGTAATAGTATGACAGTTAGGATAGCATAATATGTTGTTTACATATTTTGTTTTGATGTTTAGAATGCCAGCATTAATGGTAAGTGAACCAGGACTAAAATGCAACAGTGTATAATTTTCTGCTTTGGAGCAGACCATGTGAATTAAATAACATATATAAAAGCACACTGAATTTTCAAGTTGCAGTGGGACCAAGACCTAACTAGCAGCAAATGGGGTAACTAATCCCAGACAGGGCATCAGTCAGGTCACATGCACATACATACATACATACATACATACATACATACTTATTCATACTGCCGTATGACACATAAGAGAAGGCAGTTGATCGACTATGTTTATTTGGAATGTGATTGGAACCCCATTCAGACAAGGAGAGAACTTGCAACCTCCACACAATCAATGGCCAGACCAGGAGGTTATGAGGTGATATCGCAAACCAAGGCACCAACACGCCGCCTACTTCACTGACTGAATAACAAATTTTGTCTTTCAGTTTCTTTATTTTAAATTTCTACAAATGTCATATGGATTCTGTAAATAGAACATTTTTGTCATGTCAACATTAGCAATGTGTCACAGCACTCACACAACCATACCACAGAAATCTTGGTGCCATAGAGTCATTATGTCATTAATATTAACTTGATTTTATAATATCACAGTACATCAATTGTCATGGTGACATGTTTCTGACATGGCCATTCCAATCACATGCTGTGGAGTCCAAGAAAAGTTGAACCTCTCTTTTAGAAAATATGTTGTTATATAGGTTCATCTAAACATTAGGACACTATAGTTGGCTTCAATTCTCAACCTCTACCAACATGCCACTGTTTGGTTCTTGAGCAAGGCCCCTAACCCACAATTTCTTGGATTGTTTGATGGTATTAGATTGAATCGATTATATTGGTGTATTAGAAGGGTCTACTAAATGACTAAATGTAAATATATATTTAGCAGATACACTGAACAAGTGCAACAAACGTTTGACCTAAGGAGTTTAATGGTCTTTCCAGGATTTTTATCTTCAAATATACAGTATCATTAGCAGTCCATGTGTGTGATCCATGTACACATCTATGGCATCAATGCACATCAGACCAACAGGTGGTATTGGCAATGATCCCCAAAATCTGCCATCTGGAAACGTAGGCCCATCTCTGAAAGGATTACAGATGATTGGAGCTCAATTTACAAATAGAAGAATTCCTGAATGCATTCTGCATTTTCACATTAATGTTTATAAATGGCCATATTAATTGCCCTCAGAATTCCATTATAAGTAAGTGTTGAGTCAGCAGGTATACTCTTTTCTCAGTACACAGAACCATGTCAGAATTCTATATGTTTAGGCTACATAAATAGCGAAGAAATTAAAAACTCTGCAGCTGTCCTTTCAAATGTTGTGCTGAAACCATACGGTGCTTTCACGTAGTTATTACTCATCACATCTGCACATGGCCAGTTTTGAGTCAAGCCATCACTCTGTCCTGCCATGTACTGCAGTTATTTTAAAGCAGACCTTGGTATCTGAGGAGACATGTTGGTGCCCTTTTGGCCTTGCTTGCTTACTTAATAGCAGTGACTCACACTGTGCAGAAATCTGCAGCTTACAAGTTCTTGTCTAACTCAGCATTTATCTTCTCTGACTCCCCAGCAAGGTCCAGGTGCTTCAGCGGATTCAACAGCCAGCTTTAGTTACAGCTTCATTCTGGTTAAGCCCACCATTGAGGGAAGAAGCTTACTGCATTATCTTGTCAAATGACCTTGAGTGGGAATTCTGGAGGATAATAACACAAAGCTGCAATTTGCTCTGGTTGTGGTTGAAGAACATCTGAATTGCCCCTCTGCTTCTGCAATTCTCTGTCGATTTTATGTAGAAAAATGCCCACTCTAATTGGTGGGTGGTACAGAGTGGGGCTATGGTGTTGTGTAAGACCGAAACATCCACATTAGGTGTCTGGTAATGAACCTGTTGTTTGCTCTCATTCAGCAAGAGCTGCTTTGAAGCTTCTTAATTCTGCTGATAAGGACTCTGTGGAGAGCTGCTCGGCTCAAGGTTAACACAAACGCCCCTACTATGTCCAACCACATCTGTGCTCATCACAGTGGAATACCATTAATAACATTTTTGGGCCCACTAGCAGGTTCAAAATCAATATCTGGAGAAGAATAGGTCAGACCTGAGGATTGGTGTAAAGCTTCAAATATCTGTTTTTTATTAACAGTATAGTATTAAACCATTAAAGTTATTATATATACAGAATACCATGTATTTCTTCTCTTAGACGTCAATGAATTGATTAACTACAAATAGCACAGAAAAGATCTAATTGTAAATATTTTAAAATGAAATGTAAGATAAACTGACTGATATCCACTCTCACCTCCCATACAAAGTCTTGTCAAATTCACTCTTTATAACCGTAAATTAGGATGTGTAAAATGTGATGTGTGACACTCAGCTTTCTATACATAATTTTTTTGTCGTTTTTTTTTTAGCTTGCCTTTCATTACTATCAAGGTCTGTGTGGAAAAAAACAGTGAATATAAAGCTCAATCATGCATAGTAAGGCATCAAGGACTGGGTTATACCATTAAACAAGTCATCATGAACTAATGAATGTCATCATAAAAATGACAGGCCTACTCTGAGTGCTGCCGCTGTATTGCTGAGTTTAGCAACCAAGGAAACCAGTAATGAATCCTGGATAATCTGAGAAAACTTTACACAGTCCACCTAGCCCTTTAAAAACAGTCAGGGGTCTCATATAGGTTCTTGTAAAACTTTCAGGGCTTTGTCATTCCTAATTCCTACTGATAGTCCTACTGTACATGGCCTACTTGGGGACAACGTTTCCTCAACTACAGATAGTGATGCCAGATTGCAGACAACCATTTTAGTGACTTTAAACCCATCTACAGTGATTTCATATAAACCATAAACCATAAATTCATAAACCAGCCTACACTAAAATATATAAAGCAACCCACAGTCACTATTTCTAGTACATCAAGTAAAGCAGCCAAAGTGTGTAGGAAAATGCTAAAGCTGCCCAACTTTGTGAAATTGCAGTAATGTTTGATAGTTTGACACTTTAGATGCAATTGTACATTTTTCATCTTAGTTAGCTCACGTCCAAATTTCTAAACTGCCACTCAATGTGATACTTGTGAAGTATTAAATAGGGTTTTAAGGTAAGGGCTGTTGGTGAAATTATTTAATTATCAGCAGTACTGTAATTGTTGTATTTAATACTGCACTGATCCAGTATAAATCCAGTTCAGGTCCAAGTTGAATTTGGGACATACAAGTGCCAGCCACTTTAAGTACACTTGTGCAGCTGCTAGTTAATGCAAATATCTAATTAGCCAATCACTAGGCAGCAGCTTAATGCATTTAAGCATGCAGACATGGTCAAGGCGACCTGGTTGGAGTATTTCAGAATTTGCTGATCTACTGGGATTTTGATGCACATCCATCTCTAAGGTTTACTAAATATGGTTGGAGAAAGAGAAAATATCCAGTGAGTAGCAGCTCTCAGGGTGAAAATGCCTTCTTTGTGCCAGTGGTCAGAGGAGAAAGTGAAGAGAGAGAATGTCACCAGTCAAGTTCATGTTCATAGAAAGGCAACAGTAACTCAAATACCCACTTGTTACAACTAAATTATCCAGATGAGCACCTTTGAATACACGACATATCAAATCTTGAAGCAGATGAGCTACCACACTATCAGAACAGGCACCTGCGGCTAATTTGTATGAGCTTACCGAGATTGGACAACAGAAGATTAGAAAAATGTTGCCTGGTTTGATGAGTCTTGATTACACAATACATAATTTGGCATAAACAACATGATGGATCCATCCCACCTTGTATCAACCTTTCAGGTAGCTGGTGGTGTTGTAGTGGTGTATGGGATATTTTTTGGCACACTTTTGACCCCTGAATACCATCTGAGCACTATAGCCTACCTGAACATTGTTGCTGACCATGTCATTCCATTTATGGTCACAGTGTACCTACTTTTACACATTATGTCAAATGTCACAAAGCTTAAATTGTCTCAAACTGGTTTCTTGAACATTACAACAAGTTCACGCTACTCAAATGGCCACCGCACTCACCAGATCTTAATCCAATAGAGCACCTTTTGGAATTGGTGGAACAGAAGATCTGGAGCAACTGCGTGATGCTATCATGTCAGTATGAACCAAAATCCCTGAGGAATGTTTCCAGCACCTTTTTGAATCCATGCCACAACTATTTAAGGCAGTTATGAAGGCAAAACAGGATCCAACGCAGTACTAGCAAGTGATGCTTAGTGATGCACTGATGATTAGGTCGCATATTTCAGCAAGAAGCTTTCTATAATTCTACTAGATTTTACACCAAATGTAAATGAGCGCAATAACATACAATAACAGTCACTAACCACAGGCCAGTTGAACTCAACACAAACAAGACCAACAGGTGAGTTCCTTATTTGTTCTTTATTTAGGAAGAGAGACAAAATGCCCGGTGTCATTGTGCTTTTACATTGTTCAAACATTGGGCAAAAAAAGAAACCCCGGGAAGGGGGAGAAACTCCAGAAATAAGGTCATTTGATTCTATAGTACAGTTCTGTAGAAATGTTTGATTCCAAAGGATTATTTACAAGGCGTGTTGCAATAAACGGTTCCCTTTTTTTTGTTCATAATACAAAAGCAGAGGTTCAGCTAATACAAGGCCAGTCTACTACCTGAATCTCTAAGGTTTGTGCTACTGTTTAATCGTTTGTTCAACAAAGAAAAAGTTGAACATGTTCATAAAGAAGTGCTTTTAATAAGATCTGCCGCTGTTGTGCTCACGTGACTGGGCTGCGTCGCCTCTCGTGCACGTGAGACCCGCCGCAATGGAAGTTCTACAAGCGCCGCTCGTGCACCTGGTAATAGGGCTGCGTCCCAAACAGCATACGACAGTGTGTCAAATCAGTGCTCACTCCTATGTTGACATTCTCTTTCTACTAGCGTGTGCGGTTTGGTACGCAGCCACAGTTGCCCGGCGGCAAATGAGTACGCAGAGCTGTTCGATCAGCACCACGTGACTACGAGACTAACCTACTGTAAATAAGAGGCAGGCAGTGCATAACCAGTTAGAAAAGAGCCCCTGATATACCCCCCAACCGCCCCCACCCCCAGCCCGTCTACGTCCTCTAATACTACACTGGCATTTCCCTGATATTCAGCTTCTGCTTTCACCACTACTAACGGTACTGGATTAAAATCGTGATTAAAAATGTTATAGCTATTACTCGTTTCGGTTTATTTCGCTTTTTTTTTCTTTTAAAAATACCATGCATTATTGCTCTATTCGTTTTAATGAATTCCGAGAAATATTGCCGACTGATTCTAGCTAGATTTTTGTAGGAAAAAAATCCAGAGCGTGAGGAAAAATTGGCATAGTTTTCATTATTTTTGCATGCAACAAAATGGCAAAAGAAACGTATGAAAAAAGTGGCAAATGCTTTGGCATATTAATGACTTGATAAAGGCTTGAGAACATAAATTAAAGTGCAAATTAAGGTACGCGACTTGTAGAAAATAATAAATAAGTACTTAATAAATAAGTTAATGAATAAATAGTTTTACCTCGACACTTTAGTGGCCACTGGCAGCAGTAAAATGTGATCCAATACTCAGAGAATAGGTTTGACCTTTGAGTTTAAGACATTTTCAATGTCCTTTGAGTTTTTTTTGTGTTGTTGTTGTTGTTGTTGTTGTTTTTTTGGCAAGACGCGTTCGGCTCGGTGTGGGCGAAAGACGGGGGAGGATAGTTATGCTTGGAAAAGAAAAGTTGCATGCGAGTAATCCAAGTTGTCCATCGTTCTGATGTTGCAGGGTAGAAAGGAAAAGCGCTGAGCTCTTATGGGGTGCGTCTGCAACTTTTGGGTTCGCGCCTGTTGACTCATGAGTCGGGTCTGAGAGGTGAGAAAGCTCCCTTGAAGCAGGCCGACTCGTAGTGCTTGTTCAGGTAGGACTTGAGGGCGAAGGTCTTGTTGCAGCGCTTGCACTTGTAGTGTTTAAAGGCCGAGTGTGTCTGCATGTGCGCTCGCAGGTTGGAGCGGTCTGCGAAGGCCTTGCCGCAGTGCGCGCAGCCGAACGGCTTCTCGCCTGTGTGAGAGCGCATGTGGCCCTGCAGCAGCCAAGGGCGACTGAACGCTTTACCGCACACGTCGCACTTGTGCTTGAGATCGTGCGTGAGCAGGTGCATGGCCATGGCCGGCATGGACACGTACACCTTGCCGCACGTGGGGCACTTCTTGGCCATCTTGCTGTCCATGCTGCGATGCGTCTGCTTGTGGCGACTTAGGTTAGACGACGTGGCGTAGCTCTTGCCGCACTCGTTGCACGTGTGTCGCTGCGCGTTTCTGGCACTGCCCACTGCCCTTCTGCGTGAGCGGCCGTCCGTAATAAAGAAGGCATCTACCGTGTAGCCTTCGCTCACCGCGTTGTCCCCGTTAATATAGCCAGAGGAGACCTCGGAGCGCGGACTGTCCGGTTGGTCCGAGTCTGGCGCGCCGTAATCGCCATGTAGGCTCTCGTAGATGGGCCCGGGTGAGGGAACTTTGATCCCGTTTTCTGCTTCGGCGTCATATTCAGGCGGGGTAATGTAGTCACTGATGTAGCCTGCAGAATAAAAATAAATCAATGAGCAACAGTTTCAACCTGCGCCGCTCACTAAAGGTATAAGGCAAGAGCTACATTGAGATGCAACAGTCTGTTCCTGCAACACAGCAAAATCTCCAGTGTTGAATGAACTCTAACAGTGCCTACCTGAAAACAGGCAAACACTGCACTTGATAAATCCACTATTTTGTTGTGTATGTACGTTATATCAAATCATGTGGCAATTATGCACACCTAAGAACTCCAGTTGTATAATATGCATACTTTTATGGCATACTGTTGCCACCAAATGTGCTCCCTCTCACCAATCCACTCCTGTACACCACGAAAAATGACAGCTCCGTTAATTCGTACTATACATATCTATGGACCCTTACTTGGGAAGGTCTTTTTCTAGCATACTCTTACAAAAATCAATAGCTCTCCATTTTAATTAGCGTGCTAACCCATTTAAGGACGAAGGCGACGGGGAGAATGATCTCTCTTCACTCATAATTGCGTTTGCACTTCTGACAAAGGTCGGAACAGAAATAGGTCGATGCCAGGTCTGCGTAAGGTTTGCATGCACACGTTGTACTGTACGTGCATTAGACGACAAATGATTGAGTGTATATTGTGTACAGAGTAAGTAATAGAAACAGTCCAACGTTTTTGTAGCGTAGTGTAGTGTAGTGCAGTTTTGCTGTGTGTGTGTGTGTGTGTGTGTGTGTGTGTGTGTGTGTGTGTGTGTGTGTGTGTGTGTTTGCGTGCGTGCGTGCTTGTGTGTGGTGTAGTTCCATGACACAGTTCTGGAATTAAACCTTAGAGTCAACAATCATAACTTATAACCGTACAGTAACCATTCTGTGTTTATTAGCGCTCAGCGTTTCGCCTGGGCTAAGGCAACACACGAACGAAATTTGTGCAGACTCGACAAATTTCGATACAATGCAATAGTAACGTGATAGTAGTGGACATGTGAATAACTATACCAAGCTGACTGTCGTCACACATCCTGAAAGCGTGACACATAGCCTGTGCCACATGTGCCTGTTCATGACATTAACATATCCTGTTAATAGTGCAATGTGCATATTTACCTTTGTCGTGAAATCGGAGGCTGAGGTCCTCTCGGGATCTGCCATACGAGCTCTCGAGGTCAGCAGTCGAGAAATCATCGAGCTTAACCTTTTTGACCAGGAAAGACCTTGGCATGTTTCACGTTGCAGCAAAAAAGGAAACACCACCGTCCACAACCGTCCGTCCGCACTCTCGCTCCGATCTCTCCCTCTTCATGCACCGCCGAGGCGAAAGCCCGTTTGTCGCGATGGTGCCGCTTCGGTTTGCGCCGACGGCAGACACCTCGCAGCCCTGATTCCCTCAGCTTTTGTGGTGGCGAGTCGTTTTCGGGAAAATGCAACTTCAGCACCGGACAGCTCCCTTTAGCTCTGCGCGCACACGCATTCAACGCCGGACAGATCCCGTCGCTCCGAGGTGCGCGCGGCTCGCTCTGCCCTCCTGCTGAACTCACACGTATGTGCAGGTATCTCCAGGATCCCAGCTTGGACCTATACAGGACAGTTTGTCTTCTGCTCTATATGAAGACTGCTATTCGTAATGCCTTCAGCCCTCCTGAAACAGCAAAAAAAAGCTCCTGAACGCGTCTGTGAGCTGCACCGTCTGAAGGCGTCGCGCTTTCTGAAGTCTGATGATCAGCTGTTGGTATTTATATAGCTGTGATCAGGTGGGAATGAAGATGGAAGTGCTTAATTTAATCCATAAAAAAACCTCGTGGGACTAACATTGAACTAGATGATTTAATGAGGCTATGCCACGTCAACGCTTTCGCCGTTTTTCCCCATCCTGCAAGTTTTGGAATAAAGCAGCACAATTTGACAAGGTTAGGTTTGTTTTACTTTCTAGTCCTAATGGCTATATTGAAATACAAAACAATGATGTACAATGGTTTTGTATATATTTATCAGATATACATTGTAAACTTGTATCTATTCGCTTGCATTGTTGTTATTATTAAGATGATTATACATATCTTCTAGGATTCGTTTGAACCATGGTGACTGTGTTGTGACATTTAGAAACAATGTTTGTCAGGTATACATAGTGTTAGACGGTCACATGTTTCCCTTCAGTATTTATTAAACCTTAGCTAGGCAACGTGATGTAGATCTTTTTTACTGAGTCACCGCTTTTCTGCAAATATCAAATCCGCCCTACCGCGTCTCTCATTTCTGATCCTGCACCACACGCCAACCATGAGATTATCCCCTGGCCGTGGCCCCAGGCTCCCAGGTCATTGTTTTACATCACAGTCTATAAACCAATGGCTTTCTTCTCATGCAAATTGCACGAACGGAGTAGCAGAAGGTCTGCTTCCACAGCGAGTTGTGTAGGAGCCATATGCGCACAATTAAAGCAGATCCAGGAGGAGCAGCAGCTTCCACAGTGCTGTCCGACATCATGTTCTCATTGTTCAGTCCTGCAACGAGAGGCAAGTGGACACAGAGGTCCTGCTGTCGCTTCTCCCAGAGTCTCCGTTGTGCAATTGTATACTTACTGTTTATTTGGCACTTATGTGAATGGTCCTAGTTAGCCTGTAACTATGCTATTTCTTCTTCAATCCTTGTGTCATTACTGGTTCTGACGTTGGTTATCCAGCTTGTTTGCTGCTCTATATGGATTTGTTGTTGATGGAATTCAAGGAATGGTGCTGTTGTTGGTTATACTTTGTTATTGGTAAAACATACGTTATTGTACGTTATTGCACAGCTCACTACATTAGTTAAAACAATTCATTATAAACAAACTTTCCTATTGGTTTTATTCGAACTACTTTTTTGTAGTTTTGTGAAAGCAATGCCTTAACCCTCCTGTTGTGTTAAAATCAGTGTTTCATCCCCAGCCCAGATTTGGCCAGGCTCCATAAACTGCCTTTAAAAACATTTCTAATCACCAGCACTTGTAAGCAACTTTGCACTCCCTTGCAATTTCATTAATTTCAGTCAGGTTTGACCAACAAGTCCGACCAATCATACATTAAAATTCAGATCAGTCTAAAAAAAATCAGTTTCTGTGACTGATTAGATCTGACTGTATCACAGCAAAGTCAATGCAACTAGTCATCATCAATTTAGTGTATTAATATGCCTTGTCTGGAGAAAGTCATGAAGAATTGTCTTTCCAATTGAAAAGTTCAGCTTTTGTGCAACGCAGTTTTGGAACACTAAAATATTCATAATCTCTTCAAATGCATCTTGTTATTTTTTTTTAATAGCATACACAATCACTGTTGCTCAACCCTGAGCACAGGGATCAGCAACCACATCCGCTATCTTGAACAGAAGAATGTGCGAGGGCGCATACAGTGAAGCATTCTCAGGGAAAGTGCTGAGTTCAGCTAAAAAGCACACACCAAAGATGCACACACACATGAAGAGAAAAGCACATACTTGGCACATTTGCATAACAGTAGTCCACTGCAAGGCTCAAGTTAGAAAATACATGTCCAGGTCTGAATCAAAGCAAGACACTGACGTTTAATCTCAGTGTGGCACAATTTCCTTGAGAGATAATTCAATGATATTCACTTGTGAAACTGAGTATCAACAAGGGTCTTTTTGCAGAACCGTTTTCAGAGAATGGTGGAAAGGTCAGAGGAAAGGAGCTGTATGTGTATGCTTTGTGTGTGTGTGTGTGTGTTCGTGTGCGTACGTGTGCAAGTGTCTGTGTGCACTTGTGTAAGTGTCTGTGTGCACTTATGTGTATGTGTATGTGTCTGTGTGCATGTGTGTGTGTGTGCGTGAGCTTGTGTGTGTGAGTGTGTGTGTGTGTGAATGTGAGTGTGTGAATGTGAGTGTGTGAATGTGAGTGTGTGAGTGTGTGAGTGTGTGAGTGTGTGAGTGTGTGAGTGTGTGAGTGTGTGAGTGGGTGTGTGAGTGGGTGAGTGGGTGTGTGAGTGGGTGAGTGGGTGAGTGGGTGAGTGAGTGGGTGAGTGGGTGAGTGGGTGAGTGAGTGAGTGAGTGAGTGTGTGAGTGAGAGTGTGTGTGTGTGAGTGAGAGTGTGTGTGTGTGTGTGTGTGTGTGTGTGTGTGTGTGTGTGTGTGTGTGTGTGTGTGTGTGCCCTACGATGGGTTGCTCCTGGGTCGTCACAAACCCGTGTGGATTGAGCAAAAGATAATGGGTGAATTAATGCACATTATAATGGACGTTTAACTTGTGAAAAATAAACATCCTAATAAAACCTACATTTTAACAGGTGAAGAAATTTCACTGCAATCCAGGCCGGAACACGATGAAGGAGAAGAGAAGAGGAGCTACAGGATTTCACTCTTTTATATCATATTTAATACTTCTTTTCATTTGTAACTTCTTGTATCCTGGCTGTAATCTAGATTTATTTATTTTTTTTTATTTCAGTGACTCTTTACAGTAAGGAGAATGAAAAGCATGAAGTGATCTGTAATTCAAAGAATAAATGTAGGCATTTAACGAGGCCTCGAAACGGCAGTTCTGAAGGACATGGGTTTAAATCCCAGGCTGAGCTTACAGCATTAAGTTCGGATCCACGGGGGAACCGAACTGGCGCTTGGGTTTTTGAATGAAGAATGAATAGGTCCTAACCGATGCTACCTTACTGTAAAGTGTTAACACATTTTCAGTTTTTCAGTATTGCTTTGCTCTCAGTAAATCATAGGCTAATTATTTACTAACGTTAATAATGGACGCTGCATTTTGTACTTTAAATGCTAAGAGCATTACATCCAATGGAACGTAGTTATGAAGGTACAAAGCTTTAGAGTAAGAGTTTAAGGTAGGTGGGTCCAGGCTTCATCAGGAATCACAAAAAAAGGGGGGAGAAAAAGGCAAACCCGTCTCCTTCTGTCTTTCTCTCTACACCGTAAACCCTGACGCCGTCTTCACTAAAACAAATGCGTAATCATTAGTAAGCCTTACTTGAAATTGTACATTTTACGAGCAGTACTCTAAAATCAAAGTTGTTTTCACGTTGCTTGCTGTGAATGTTAAAATGAATGGTGCTGTCGAGTTATAAACGCACAAAACAACAAGTTTTAGGCTTTATCGGTTGCGTGATCTTTGCCCTGATTGGTCGCACTAAACTCCGGCACTAACGTCGCCTCCGACACAAGAGGATGCTCCGAGATATGGCCTAAGAAGGGAGCTAAGTTATTTTAGCTTTTGATTGGGTTTTGCCCAATTATCTGCCTATAAAAAAAGTGTATGCGTGCATAAAATATGGTGTGCAGGCGTTGAGATGGCGGTCATGTAGTCATTTTTGTGAGTGTTTAAAACACTTAATGGCGCTTGTTCGAGAATTTTACCGTTGAGACGTTTGTTATTTGAAGTTAAATACTAATGAAGTAGACGTTTGCCCCCAAAACTATTGCTCATGTCTGCTAACTGGCCCGGGGGACTGTTGATGTGAACCTTCTTCTGCATTTGACACAAGTAACTTTGTATATTCTTCTTACAGCTCTGTTTCAACGAGGCTAACATTAACAGCTTTATTTCAGACATATAACTAAGTTACAGCCAGACAAGGTTCTGCTTAATACGAAAAACATTCGTTAGGAATACTAATTGTCTTTTTACGTTCTTTGCTTTATTTCATTAAATGTGATTAAGAAGACAACAATGTTTGCCATGTCTGCACCAGGACTGTCCTTGTACATTATGTTCAATGTTGAAATGTTCCCTGATGCCAACGCATTATTGATAACACACAAGTTCACGCAACTGAAATGTTGTCAGTCATGTTCATTTACGATACAATATTAAACCATTTACATACGAATTAGTCAAGTCAAGTAGTCTTTATTGTCATTTCAACCATATACAGTACAGTAAACAGTGAAACGAAACAACGTTCC
>JAUZST010007755.1:0-13974 GCA_034779995.1 Parotocinclus haroldoi | reverse complement strand
GTTATGCTTTTTGAACAACTGAAAATGTGTCACTGAGCCAAAATAAATGATTTATTGCTTTACAATTCAAACTCTATTGAATTGAAAGAAAATTAAGTGTGTTTTCATTTACTTTAATAAAATTGTTATCTTATATAGCATGGTGGCTCAGTGGGTAGCACCGCTGACTCACAGCAAGAAGGTCCTGGGTTCAATCCCTGGGTGGATACGCCTGGGTCCTTCCTGTGTGGAGTCTGCATGTCCTCCTTGTTTATGTGTGGGTTTACTCTAGGTACTCTGTTTTCCTCCCGCAGTCCAGTGTGTTAGGTTAATTGGTGTCTCTAAGGTGTCCATCTAGTGTTGTTCCTGCCCTTGTGGGCCAGAGTTGCCGGATGGCTACTGGATGGCACGCGACCCCGTGAGGATTAAGCAGAAGACAATGGATGGATGGATTTTATCTTATAATATAATAGAATCTTATTGATTTTCATTTCATTTTATGCAGGTGGACTTAACACTATAAATGTCCGTACAGCATCTTAAGAATACAAGCCAGTATAAACCTTAGCCTGAAATCCTTGCCAATCACTGTATTTTGATTTAGTCTTGAATCTGTTTAAAAGGCAGGAGAAATACCAAAGGGAAACTGAAAGGGGAAATCAGTTTGATTGCTACATTGTGATACAAATTATCCACAATTGCAAAAGACGTTTGGCAATTACACCAACCAAAAGTGTGTTTTAGCGTCCAGCAACACTTTGTTGTGACTCAACAAATTGATAGAACAGAACAATTACAAAATACATTTGGTAATGACACTTGTACATCAGATTGGGCCTAAGTATACCAATTCTCTATTAGACAAAAAGAATGAAGAACATTGCTAAATGATTGCCGTACACAGTGTCACAATGGTGTATTGTAAATGCTGTCCTTGAGGATGTCATCACCATTGAGGAACTAACATGAACACCATATTATCTAATTCTTATAAAGTATCTACACATAGTATTTAGCTACTTATCTGTTTCCCTTTTCAATTCAAAATACATGAATAGACTTATATAAGGCTCCACACAATGCTTTATTCATCTTTTATTGTATGAAAGTACAAAACGTTAATTCACAATAGTTAAAAAAATATAGAAAATACAATCAGATAATTGTCTTGATTTCTCCATAAAGCTGAAACAAAGAAACTACATAAAATATATATAACAATAACATTTCCCAGTGAGTATGACAAGAACGAATAAAAGAGATTAAAATCAAATTCAGATATTTTGAAAAGGCCTAAATCACTATTTTGAGAACTTTGGATAGAACATTTGTTTAATATGACATAGCCATTACTCAGGGTTTGAGGATCCCTGCAAGTTCCAGAGAACAGACTTACTTTCCCACACTTGGAAAAGTTTCAACATGTTTTCCAGAATTCCCTAATATGATCTTTAAAATCTGTACACAGATATTTATTGAAATTACAGCATCCTTACTGATGTGTCAGATGTGTCCTACATTAATATCTGGGGTGGCCTGACATGCTTATTGTTAAAGTAAAGGTTTGTTGGAGCACCTGCTTGGGCGTAGCTGTTGGATCATAAACTACAACCAGATGCTAGGCATCTTATCAATGACTCATAAAAAAGGTTTATCCCAGACAATAACCATTAAAGCAGAACCTATTTAACGAGCAAGCGTAATGATTCCCATTATCAACCCTGAAATCATCATCCATACGATGAACTTATAATCTTCTGTATTATTCACCATTGAAAGGATAGAAAGGCCAGTTCAGAGACTCAGCCATGCCGGGGATGGAATATGAAGGGTTCTGTGAGTTCCTCTGTCCCGACCCATTGGCCCCACTACTAGTTGCTTGCCTCTGGAGCTCCTGATTACTGCAGTTCTCTGCTGGGTAGTTAAGCATGGTGAAGGACTGTGTGCACTCAGAGGAGGTTGAGCTGGCAGGGTCCACCATGGGTAAGTTACTCTGCCCTTGAGACTCTTGTTTTAAATGGCCTGTCATCGGGACACCCAGGCTTTGAAGTATGTCTTCTCCTCCCGGACTGTCTGTGTACTGGTAATTCATCCCCATCATTGAAGCTGTGCTTACTCCATTCTGTGCTCCTGCTGTATGCTGAAGCTCATAGTTATACCATACACTTTCATCTGCAGGCATGACTTCCTTCCTGTGGAGGGGTTGCTGTGCCTGCTGCTCCTGTCGTACCTGGCTGGTTGACATATTTTGAGAGTCGAGAAACTCCAGATCCATTGAACTCAGCAACGGGAGGCTGTTTCCATTCTCCCCTGTGGTGTTTATAGACGTAACTGGGTTAACTTGGTTGACTGTTGGCATGCCCAATCCATTGGTGGGCACAGGGTTGGTATTTGCAGGGTTGAAGTGAGCTGAAGAACATGGCCATTGGACCTGAGTAAACGATGCAGCAGCAGACGTTGCTGTAGCAGGCGCCATGGAACGGGCTTGATAAGTATTGCTGTACATGTTTGGCTGATGTGGCTTCATCATACCAGTGTTGGAGTGCTTTGCGTAGAAATTTGTTGGCTCTGTTGAGGGTAAACAATACACACTGGTGAGTAGTGCTTCCTAAAACTTGAACATGCTTTTGTATAAACAGAGTTGTGTATATACAGAGAGCTTCTTACCGGTTTTAATTCTTGTGGGCATCATGGCACTCTGAGACACAGTTTTTGCTCTGTTCACATGTCCAGGAGTAAAGCTGGGTATGAACTTCATCAGATTCTCGATTTTGCGCTTCTTTTCACGACACCCATAGGGATCTGAAAGAAAAGAACACTTTTAAGGAGAGAAATTTGGACACAACTAGTCTTATCTGACATGGTGCAACAGTGTGATTTATTTCTCTGTACTGTAAATGTGTGACAGCTGTAGCTTTTGCGTTAGGGCTGACATACCGTATCACAACTGACTTGATGTACTGTCTTACCTTTGTCATCAGGCAAGTATCTGAACTCCATGGGTTCGCTCACTTCCTGGTCGGTGGGGCGTCGCAGCTGCATGTGCACACTGACAGGAGACGTGATGGAGGTGTCAAAGTATGCAGGTGTCCGGAAAACTATGGCCACCTGTCTGTGAACATCTGCCTGAGAGAATGAGCCCCTGGCTTCCCAAGACTGGGTAAAGAAGCGCACCTCTATGTCATCTAGCATTTGAAAGAAGGAAAAAATGAATAAAGTAATGAAGTATTGAAAGAAAGCATGCACAATACAGGGCATGTAAATGAATCACAGTTAAAACAAACATTCACATTAACTGACGTCCCTCGTTATATTTTTAACTGAAGTACCTCCAAATATTAATGGAATAATGGAAAGAAGAAAAATGATGATCAAAATGAAACATAATGTATGCATTCTTAAATGTGGTTCAGGAATACATTCTTTTTAAGTACCTTTCTGCACTTTGTCACAGAGCAGGAAGATCTCATCGCCACCTTTCACGCTGCCACTGTTCTTGTTGACACGGCAGATGCGCAGCTCAGCTGTGTTTGGGGCTCCTGTATGGTGAAAAAAAGCAGTGGATTAAAATGTCAACCACACTAACTAAGACAACTTTTGAAGAAGAGCATGACATCCATGAAAAGCTTGAACTGAACGGATTGGGAATTCCTGTCTCACTTTCTGTGTAACTAAGTACACCAAGTACCAGTACCTCAAGTTGCTGTGCGCTTTAACAGGAAGTGTAAGGAAATATTTAAATATTCAGTAGAATTGCAAGACCCGTTTTTAGAACATGAGGGCGAAGCTGTTCGGCACTTCCTCTTTGAGAGCTTGTGTACAAAGCACGTACGCCAGCTTGAGTATCAATGCTTCATGTGCTATCAGCCACCACAACAAAGGATCTCTCCTCACGTGCATTACACACACTTTTTACTTGACACTGTCCTGCTTTGTATGATGCACGGTGACAATCGCTCAGAAAGAACCCAGAGCTGTAGCTTCCGCTACATGCTACAGCAGCTCAGGAAGTGCTGAATGGGGCCACATTCACTTCCTGTCCCACTTACCACTCTGTGAATTTGGCAACTTCGCGCCATGGCCTGTAGTCATGGAAAAGATTGTTTATGTGGCATTTTTACATGGACGCTCTTGACCTCTGGCTTCATCTTTGACTTATTAGAGTTTGAGACTAGTTTTGAGAGCTCAAGCTGCCAAAGGTTTCAAACTTGTCTTGGACGTATGAGTGACATAAAAGGAATGGCCTAGCATAGGGTACAGTTTACAACATGAATTGTATACATAATATATAAAATACTTTCTCATGGTCTTATATGTAGTATAATAGTGTGTTTATTTGAGGCCTAAATTCATGCTCAGAATTATGTGGATGTGATGCTGTTGCCGCTAAGTATCCCAGAATGTCTCGGACATTTCAGCATCTGTCAATCGACACGTTACACTTTCTGACCAATCACAATACAATTTAGCATTAATAGCATATAAAGTAGACTGTTCGATCCCAGTTCTGCTCAGTGAGTGTGTCACTTGGCCACTCACTATTGTCGTAGATGGGATTGGAGATGACAGGGGTCAGTGCAATGCTGTAGTTTCCCGCTTCATCTTGAAGAAAGACCTGGAAACACAGGCGCACCACATTGAGGTCGTACTCTTCCGTCTGCAAGAGCTGCTCCCGGGAGACTGTATTTGCAAATGGACACACACAGACAGACCAAACTTTAGTAGGCATGGCTTAGACTATCCTAGACTTTTTGTGCAGTGTAGAAACATTCAAGAGTGAGGGGGGAAGGGAAAATAGCATGGCATCAGACTGTCGTTAGCAAAATGTGAGTGCAGAGTGCAGACAGTCCAAGAAAGTTTTTTTGCCCTGACAATCTATGCGCGATTCTCCCTACGTCAGGGCACTCCAACTGCCACTCAGCGGTATCCCCAGACGTGTCACTGACGAATGCGCCTACGCAGCCACTGGCTCACATCTAGAGATGCAGACACACGAAATGCGTGTGAAGATATTTCTCAGTGCGTACACACTCCCACCCGTTCTCTCTTTCACCGGCACAGTGATGCGCGGTTGACAGCCGAGGTGAGGTCACAACAGGTGGAAATATCGCAGCAAACCGAGAGGGCCGATGACGACTCTGCAGTGAGGAGGCTGCTAACCTGACATTCGGAACTCTGCCTCTGCTTAAACCACAAGGCCTCAGAGAGGAAAAAAGAGAGGGTGAGGAGGACATGTACAGAAAAGCAGAGTGCAGCTGACACACGGCAAGAGAGGCAGCCAGAAATGGCTAGGTAGAAAGACTGTTAAATAGAGAGAAGGTGGGAGGGTTAGAATGGGGGTAGAAGAAGAGGCAGAGTGTGAAAATGAGGAGGTGATGTGCAAACACGGTGCCTGCATAAACTATTCACGTGTGTGCGTGTGCGCAAAACGACAGAGAAACGCATAGGGGAACACGTCAGCTTGTGGGTGTTGAGAGGGTGAGCATTTGGGTTAATGTGGGAGGATGGGAGACTAAATACACAGACAGAGGCAGACCTACACAAATATCCAGCCACAGTCGGTACCATTCTCACACTGTTTTATTTCTGAGTTCTTAAATAATGCAATGGCCAAACATGGTCATCCTTGTAAATGCTATGCAAAAATTATGTCGATATGAACATGGGGGTGGGGGTGACTCATTGGATGAGCGAGAGGCATAGTACCTCCAAGCCGACTCTTTGCTGGGCTCCTTGAGTCTCCCTCTTCCAAACATGACAACTATAATCAAAAGTATAATCTCACTACAGTCACACAGCCTAACAAATTCTTCATGCATACCATACCTTGTATTATGAGCATGGATGCTGTTGGAGTCAATAGATTGCGAGCTGGCATATCGCATGAAAGGCAGTTTTAGACTTATAGATGTATTAAAATTATGAAAATTATGTCACTCTCCCATTGTACTTATTGTGCAGCATAATGGGTATAATGTGACGTATCAAAACAACAAAATTAAAGAAATAGAAATGCATCATCTTGTTACAACAATGTAATGACACTAGAAGTGTGCTCATAATTGCAGGACCAAAGCAAAAAATTGATACACTGTTTTATTTTAGTCCTGGTTTGCTTAGCGTCCACAGTGGCATTCCTAACATCAAACCAAAATAAGTAAACAAATGTCACATGAATATGGGTTTATTCATGCTAAATGAACCCAGGGTTAAGTTAAATCGAACAAAACTTCATAGAACTCAATCACTCATTCAATTTAGATTCCAGCTCAATCCAGTTCATGGTCAGGGCTGGCTATCTAGTGGCACAGGGTGAAAAGATGGGGACTCAACACTAGATATGACCCAGATAGATAGACCCACTAACACTCACCTACTCACACAAGGCCACTTTAGAGTTGCCATGTCTCTGAAGCAGTGATGTTGTAAAATATACACCTCTGTCTTTAAGATGATTCCTTGCGTGCCTTTTACGTGTTTTACATAATGGTGAAAAACCCCATACATATATTCATATTCATGTGACATTTGTTTAGTTTTTTTGGTTTGATGTTAGGAATGCCACTGTAAATGCTAAGCGAATGTATATATATATATGCATGCATAGTGTTCACAGTGGTATAAACCCCAGTGGTGATAAAACAGATTTACAACAGAAGACTCTGTAGGGAAATGTTTACAATGGTCCGTGTTTCCAATTAGTCTCTATGTTTAAGCATCACATTATTGACTTTATGTAACTCTGATAAATAAGAAGCATAGTGAGTCAGGAACAGTTTCTGACATTATGAGGTCGGTCATAATGTCAACACAAATATATGTCACACAACTCAGGTGTTATGTCATTCCACATCTGCTGGACACAGGCTTATTCTAATAAATATAAGAAGTCTTTCAGTCAATCTATAACCCTAGGTTTGTCTAGAGGTAGCTATATAAACAGTAATTTTAGGTATCATCCTGTAGCCTCTGCATTATCATTGTATTACTCTTCTTTGATTGAATTGGGTTAGTTTTAGGAAGCAAATGAGTGGACCGCACCTCAGTTCAGGAAGCTCTGAATTCTTAGTGGAAGTGAGAGTTATCTCTAAGTTACCTTAGAGACAAAGAAGTAAGCAAGAGAAAGTAATAACAGGAAAAAGTCTGCTGTGAAATATCCTTCTAAACTGTCTGAATCGGATACTTCTAGTGTCATTTCTGTAAATGACTGTTAAAGAGTTCTAATGAGACATTAAATCAATTTCTGACTACAGTATAATGGCCTGTGCATAGTGTAACAAACCATATTCACATAACAACACTACAGAATTCATATGAATAGATGGCTGTTGGCTTCCACTGTGCACAAGCAGTGTTACCCTTCTATCGAAGGGTTACCAAATGGTTTAATACAAGTACAAGCAACCCTCCTCTGAAGGACTGAAAGTGGCACACAAAGTCAGTCTGATTACTGTTTAAAAATAAAAAAAACACAATAGCTTTACATTTACTGCTATATTTAAAGATATTTCCGTATGATCATTCAGAAAATCACATATCTGTACTTCTTGATTTATTCATGGTGTGAAGAGCTTGTTAAGGAGTGGACCTCTACTCACACACCAACTAAATTCCCCCAGTCACATGCCATGCAACACCACATCCAGTTATGCAACTGCTCAGCTAAAAGGAGAAGTAGCATTATTTTCTTTCCCAATGATACCACTGTAGCTGAAACACTTAACAATTTTAGCACTAACAAAACAGAAGTCTGTGGTCAGAAAGCTGAAGTGATTTACACTGCCTTTTATTGTCCATAAACCTTTTGTCAGTATACTGTCCTGAACTCACCATTGAAGGGGTTGATGCCTCGGTGTACTCTCTGCAATATTGCTTCTCTGACCTCCCTTCTCCTTACGCACTGGATGCCCAGGTTCTGGAAGCTGGGGAGATCACATGAATATATCAGCTGGACAGCAATAGTTCCCAACAGTGGTTTCCCATGACAATATATTTATGCATAGTAATAATAGTACAGTATAGTAATAGTAATTTAGTACATAAGTTAAAGCAGAGCGTACAACAATCAGTGACAGCAAAAGGCTACATGGTAAGAACCAACGGTGGAGATTTTAAGGCATGAAAGGTGGACACACTTTAGTAATTAGACAGAGAACGGCAGCTCTAAAGTACATACTTTGCAGTGGGGATTCCCCTTACTGCTTCCCTACTCTAAAACAAATTTATATATATACACACACAAGGTGGATTGGGTGGCACAAAGAGAACTGTAGTAGCATGTGCATTACTATAAGTGGGCGTTTTAAGTGGGTGTGTGGCCTTCTGACATTCTGACAAACAGAAATGACTCTAGAGTGACACACACCAGTAAGTGGCAACAAAAACAGGTTTTAGATATTTTATATACTAACTGTTTTTCAGCACTTATTTATTTGAAACTAAATTATATGGTGCCAAAATGCACAGCGATCTATCACACAGTAAGCTTAATTGTTAAAGAGTGCAAACTTACGCAATTGCTTTGCGTTCAGGCCCAAACTCAGCCTCATAGTATCCATCCTTGCAGTCCTTTCCAACAAGGTCATGCGGATGTGGTCTGTAGGGATCATTTTTGGTTACCAATGACACGCGCACTTTTCCTCGTCCACAAGCGTTTAGAATCTGAAAGGAAAAAGAATGAATCACGTAGGAAAGCCAGTGGCTTTCATGGCTAACATGTATGTTCAGAATGAGTCTATAATCTTGTAGTACCTGAATACTTGGATAGGTCCTGTTATTGTCTGAACTTCTTTCGCCTGGTATACTCCCTGCTGAACGGCCCTCACACTTATACCTGAAGCGCATGCCTCTTTGTTTGGGCTGTTCGAACATCTGGACATAGGGGTGTCCCACTAATGAGAAGCAGTGTCAGAGAGAGGACAAAGCTGAAACAATCTGCGTTGGCTGTAATACCATGCACTGCATATCAACAAACATGGCAGATATGATGAAATGCATGGACAGTACCCAAAAGAAAAGCAAACCAGCAAGTCCAGCTGAACTTTAAAAAAGCAAACAGAAATAAACAAAAAAAACATGATTTTCAAACTCATCAACTGCTTGTTGTCAAATCAGCCATCGCAGTGTGAAAAGTCAGACATTTATAAGACATTTTTGAGTGCGGTGATACTAATATTATCGACAGTATAATTGTCAATATTTTGTGTATATATACTATTGTCTTATTCTCTGTGCTATTGTATTCTCTATTTTATTCATCATAATACTGTATTGTTGTATCATTTCATTTCCAGTCTATACATTGTGATATTTTGTTTGTTATATTTTCTATATTAATGCTCTCTTTTTTATTATTTAATTCTTACATAAAACCACTAGGTTGCCAAAGTAGGTTGGGTCCCTCTTTGCATCTCTTATAATGCATATGGAGATTTTCCTTGCCATTGTCACCCTAGGCTTGCTCAGTTAGGGATTTGGGCCTTTGAGCTTTCAAATGTAACAAATCAACAAGTTAACATTTTAATGTCAAAGTTTTCAAATTCAACTTTTAATTCCATTTTAAATTCCATTTTTGCTTTTGTCTCTATGAAATTCTGCATGCTGTATTTAGCACAAGTGGCCTATCGGGAATAGAACTGGTGATGGTGTAAACAGCCTTATACGCTTTGCTCATTACTATGTGTCAGCAGATTGTGGCATTTATATTTTTTCAATATATAGCTATTGTTTTGGCAATTATGACGCCTCTGGAAAAGAATTCACAACAAAATGTGATGGGGCAACCCTGGTCTGATCACGTGATAAGCTCAACTCAAGCCCCCACCTACTCAAGGAGTGCTGAGACTTGTGAACTCACTCTCTAAACGAGGGATAAACAGGAAGCTGAATGGAGTGCAACATTTGACAAATGGCATCAGCAGCCGTGCACACCTTCAACTACCAGCAACCCTGTAAAAGGCGTCAGTAAGGTTTACATATTTGCACATGCCATAAGGTCATGTCATTCATGTCATGATTAAGCTTATATTGACTGCTCATATGGGTGTCTTATGCTACAAACATAAGGTCAAATAGGAGCAAGTGAAAACATCATAATTATGCGATAAAAATTGCCTAATGAATGTGATAAAATTGCCCAGCATAGGAAAATCCTACCAAATGATGTAAATATTAATACATTTTGATCCTTAACTAATAAATTACTGAGACTGTGAAATCTAAGATGTAAGAGCTAGGCCATAAAACATATCATGGTCATAAACACATAACAGATTTCCTTCTGCAATACAAATTATGCGATTGGTATAAAACAACCTGTTCACAGGTACTTTACAGGAAGTCAGACACCAGGCAGTGTTGGTTCTGAGAAAGCATGCAAAACTGTAAACATCTAAACATCTGCAGACCACCACATTTTCTGCTGAACCCGATTATAACCACAATAACCATCAAATAATTTCCCCGCTGCTACACCTGGTAGTAGACACTTCACACCAGTTCTCCTCCATGCCAGTGGACCACCGTGTGAGAGTACCATTATCGAACCACCTACGCACACCTGTTTAGGCACAGCTGCCTGTAGCATAAGATGCTCAGTTTCTGTACTCTCAAATGCAACCCAGTGCATATGGTTTCACGTCCATCTGCATTTCCCCAGCAGACACATCTACAGTGAACGGTGACTCCACAGGTGGACAAAGCATGGCTGTGCTCCTCACAAAGGATGCATTGTTGACCATCATGGCGATGTGGGAAATGACTACACACAGCTGATTTCATTCACTGCTACCTACACTGCATGTAACGCAGCACAGGAGTGCCACTATACAACCCCAGAAAGCCTCTCAGGACAGCATTGAGCTTCATAGAGCTTGTAGCTTCAGTTGACAGATCAGTATTAACTTACTTTTCTGGTTGGGAAAAGAGCAGAGTAACAAGAAAACAACCAGGAAATGAATAAGTCAGGGTCACAGGAGCAAAATGTGCTAGTGTCACTACTGAAGGGAACTTGAAGTTGAAAGCAGACAGATGTTCCTCATTTTGATTTCCTGGTTTGGATTGTCTGTGATTAATTTCAGCCTACCGATTAGACTGGGTGTGATTTTGGGTACTGAAGTTTTCAAACAAAACTAAACAATACACTAAAACACGTCTCTTAGTTTTTAAAGAGTTAATTAAAAAATACTTTCGATTTAGTACTTCACCTATCTTCTATGGCGCAATCTTTATGAAAAAAAAAACAGCTAACAGATATAACAAATTAAGCCCCATGCCTGAAAATCACAGAATAAAAAACGAAGATTGTATATAAGCTGCCGCTACTCTGCTCATTTTAAACTGTCACTACTAAAGAGCAGTTATTTCACTTTATCTTAAGTTTGAAACAAACAAAACCGAACTATACACGACTCTTAGTCTTTAAAGAGTTAATAAAAAAAAACACTTTCACTTCAGTACTTCATCTGTTTTCTATGGTGCACTCTTTATAAAAAACCAGCTGGCAGATATCATACATTAACCAAGACGCCAGAAGATCGCGGTATAAAAAAAAACGAAGACTGTACGTAAGCTGCTGCTAAGGTGGAACTCATTGGAACTGTCACTGCCAAAGAGCAGCTGTTTCACTAAATCACGAGCAGCTCAAGTCTGAATAAAAGACAAATCGTTCACTAAAGATCTTTTAATGAACAATTAGACACTATCACACTTACCTTCCATGGCTGTGGACGCCCTAATAGCAGATTAGACAAGTCGACGTGTCTCAGGAGTCTGAGTGAAGTGCTGAATGAGTGAAGTGTTACTCTATACAGCTATAAGAGACTCGGGAATTCCCCAGCTAAAGGAAACGCCCACTATATATATAGCAGTACAATTCGCTTCTTCACATGATTACACATGCTCAGCATGATCGATTTGTTTCATACGTTATAAAAGTAATTAAAGGTTTAAGGACCAACGCTTCTAGATGTAAATTAGATAAAGAAAAACCGCAATAAAAACACTACAATCGAAACAAACACAAAATAAAAAAGTTCATGCACACACTAACTGAAACAGGAAAAAAAATAAATTTTGGATTTTTGGATTTTAAAGAATGTATATAAAAATGCACACACAAAAAAAAGCTAAATCCATTATCTTCTTTTTCTGCTTAATCCACAGGGGTTTGCGGGCCAGTCAGTGCCCGCCTGGCAACTCAGGGCGCAAGGGCAGAAACAACCCAGATGGCGCGCCATTCCATCATAGGGCACACAGACACAGACACGCACTAAGGACCACTTTAGAGACACCAATAAACCTTTGGTTTGTGGAGTACACGGAGTAAACCCACGCAGACATGGGGAGGACAAGCAGTAAGTACCTAGGCTGCTCCACCTGGGGATTGAAGCCTAAGCTTTTGATAAATAAGATTAGTCAATACTTCTAGTTTAATTATGTCTAGATAATGTTAACATTTTTCGTTATAGTAAATAATTAATCATGACTATAATTGAGCTTATAAAGACTGGCTAAGAATAAAGAAACAAAACAGCAAGTTCTGTATTTGTAATGGCGTTTGCAGTAATGACGAAGATGGACTTAAATAAATGTAAGCAATGTGAACGTCTTAGACATAATTGAAAGGTGTAAATGATCATGACGCTGAGTAAACTCTAGGAATAAGATGAATACATGATTAAACTACTCACTTTTCCAGACATTAAAATGTCTCTTCTCTTGTGGATGATGTGTGTCCTGTAAGTTTTTGTTTCCATGATTATGACAAACATGTGCTAACTTCAAATAATTGGCTAAATAATAGTCTGCTGGTAATGCTGGGGACATTCATAATATAAAAAAATACTTTTGAATACTTCAAAAGTTGTACAGATATTTGAAAAATAATATCTTGTGTTTTAAGTTATCATAAAACAAGCAATGTGATTTTTTAAATTCATTGGTAATATTGGAGCAGAGAAATTTTAGAGTCTGTGTTGGGGAGAGAAAGTATTTATAATTGAAAAAAATTATAATGATATTGGTGAATATGCTTTTTGGTGATGTAGTAAATTATATTTTAATACATAAACTATGCAGGCAGATTGTGGTATGGCAGAGCAGTGGCTACCTCTGTTACCTCACAGCTCAAGAGACCCAGGTTTACGCCACTGTCTTTACTGAGCTTACATGTCTTGTATGGGTTTCCTCCAGGTACTCCTGCTTACTCTCACATTTCAAAGATGTTAGGTAGTTCGGCATCTCTATAGCTTCCCAGTGTGAGTATGTGTGTACATGACTTGTGATGGTTGCAGGTGCTGCTTACTTGGTGAGACCAGAGACCAGAGGTCCATAACCCTTTCCCTCCTTTGGTTGACAGGGGACAATGTGGATCTGTAGCTGACTTATTTAGTATTTTCTGAACTTCCACTCCTATAAAGAAACTGCATTTCTTTCTAATATCATACATGATGTCCCATATGGCAAGCAAAATGATGGTGCTGTTTAAGAAATGCTGCTGATGAATTCAACAGATTTACAGTGCTGTGTTAACAGACTTCTGGCAAGAGTTAAGGCCGTTGCTGTCTCACAGAGTTTAGAGTTCCAGGTGTGCATCCATGCTTGGGCTCTTTCTGTGTAGAGGCTGGATGCTCTAGCTCTGTTTGCATGGGTTCCTCCTGCATTCCAAAAACAGGACAACTAGTTTATATTATGTATTCCACTGTGTGCCCAAAGATGGACTAGCTGGACTATTTAGGGCCAGTTCCATATTATGACCTCTAATGCCAGTTAGGCCACAACCTCCCTGAATGGGATTAGGTGGGCACGGAAGGTAAGTGAATGAAACTCCATACTTGTTGGCTGAATGAAATGGTCCAGTTTGTGTACTAAGTATAATAATAGACAAGGGGAGCTTCTTCAAATACACGTTTATTGCAGTATTACTTTAATTCCAAAACTTCATACTGTGGGGGTATAGCCAAAGAACTTATTAACAGAACACGTTCATATGTTCGA
>JAUZST010007754.1:0-13975 GCA_034779995.1 Parotocinclus haroldoi | reverse complement strand
CCCCCCCCCCCCCCCCCCCCCCCCCCCCCCCCCCCCCCCCCCCCCCCCCCCCCCCCCCCCCCCCCCCCCCACGAAGAGATATTAAATACCGTACACGTTTTTGGTCCGATTAAGCGGAATAAAAAGACACGTATATAATAGGATTTGATTCCGTACTTTAGGATTTGGTCCAAATAAGCGGCTGCTCCCATTAACTGGAATCGACTGTATTAAAAAATATTCGGTTTATAATTTGGGCGCATTGCATTCGGCTGGTCCAATGGTCTCGAGACCGGACACGATTCATACAACACACGAGCTTAAGGGGAATTTGCCGTGGCTGAATGGATGCAAAAACTGACTGTTAAACTATTCTGGAATCTGGAAAACCCTACTGCACAACTGTGGTTTACTTCCTGTCTGTTGCTTGAAATCCAAAACGGTTCCATTTAAGCGCTAATAAATTCTTTCCGTCGCCATCCCCTTCATGATGAGAAATAAATTAAACTCCGGCTTATTATTAGTTTACTTGTGTGTCTCTGAGGGGAAATGCGAGCTGGGTTAACAAACAGAGTAGCATTCGCTTGTTAAAAATCCCCGAGATGCCACGTCAGCGTTTTCAGTGCAAGTAATAAAATGTTTAGCACGACGGTTCTCATGACCGCTGCGTTAATGCAGTTCACGGTGACTTTTTGAATCACTTACAACTTAAGAACATCAAATCGCCCACACGTCTACTGAATTTTCTTTTTAGCAGAGGTTACGGGACCTCGAGCCATTTAGAAAACCAACAACCAAACATGTCGTTTAACCGGCGGCACCCAAATTATTGTTTAAGCCTGCGAAATTTCAAGGTGATGAAAAGCTTGGAAAGATTCTTGCACAGCACTTGCACCAAACGATGATCAGCGCATGTTTGAAGTAATCAATTATTAAGGTGTCGACTATGTGGCGTTCACACGTTAGCGAGTGTTTTCCTAAGTTTCATTCCACATACATCAAAGGCAGAGAACCGAGTCTTTGTTTTTTTTGGTTTTTTTTTATCAATTCAATCATACACTAACTGATCTAGAAGTTGCTGCTGGCTTTGAACATCCTTCTTTTTCCGCTGCAGAATTTATCGCTGCTGTAAATTCCATGCAAATCGTGAAGTCCCCGGGGCCAAATGTGGTCCCCAAGTGAGTTTCGCTTAATGAATTTGCTCCTCTTTTGCTGCCTGCACTTGAGGAAGTGTTTCTCTCAGGCTTGCTACCAACAAGCAGAAGTTTGGGCACCTTTCCAGATCATCACTGACACATTTTATAAGGAAGTGAAATGACTTTTTAATGGTTCGTTAAAATAGGCAGAAAAATGCCACATACAGGCTTGCTCCCTGCAGTGGTTTGGTAACTGCTGTTCATTGGAAAAAAAAAAAAAAGAACAACACAACATTGGGCGCCCAAACTTGCATAAGACGATATGAGCCATTTCACAAAATGGGTGCCATTTCCGTCCTCGGGACAAGCGGGTATATCTTATTAATTATCTCTTGGACCCAGCTGTGGTAGAGGTGGGAGGTGGGAACCCTGGACCTTCTGGTCTACAGTCCAGTACCTTAACCACTAGTACCATAGTCCTTAAGAAACCCACAATACACCCATACTGTCATGTCTCTGGGCTTTCAGTCAGTCATGCTACCCTGACATGTTCCCACTTTTTTAAAATTAGGGAACAAACCACAAGCTACATGTTCAGTAGGAATGTGGATCATCTGGATCTTCTGAAAATCTAAGGTTCTTCATTTTTATTGTAAAAGCATGTTTGATGCTGTGCTCAGAGCCCTAATGCCATTGGTATGAGCGTCATGTGCTTATATTCTACGCATGTTTTATTTCAGTGCTAAAATATTGGCCCTGTACCTCATATATAGAATAACAGTGACAAGAGAATGTAAAAATGAAATAAAGCTGCCTGATATTGAACAATATGGATTATGAATAGTTAAATGTGTTTGTTGTTAGATTCCGTGTTGAAAACGAAACAAATCAAGAGTCTGAATGGCCTTGTAGCCCATTCAGTTCAACTTAAGGTTCCAGTTTATCTAATGATGGCATATATATATATATAATTTTTATTTATTTATATTTTGCCTCGTCTGAGTTCTATGCTTTATATATAACCCTGGATGGTTAGAAAGCTAATTTTTGTCCAGAGGGTACTGATACCATCCTACAATCCAAAAAAGGTTAAACACTCGAAGTACAAGGCGTCATCCAACAGTGGCAGCTTGGCAGTGCTGGGATTTGAACCCTCAACCTTCTAATCATTAGTCCAGTCCCTTTCGAACGGAGTCATCACGGCTCAGTAAGTTTCTCTCTCTTTAGCTACGCAACGATTCTGTTTCTGCTCTGAATTTATACAACAGATCGAAGTTCTTTGTACAATTAATTATATTTCTTTATAATTAGGAGCGCACCTTCGTACCTCCTTCGTTTGCCCTGGCATTTAAGGCACTAGCAGCAGTACTAGGTCCATAAAGAGACTCCCATTCGAGAAAGAGATTCCCATGAAAGAATACATTAACTGCCTTTATCCTTTTCCTGATATGCTTATGATATGCTTATTTACTTCTTATATAATGCAAACATTCTTAGCTTCTGGTGTGAAAATATCCGGATATGAATAAAGTAAAAGCTCAGTGCTCCTATGTATACATTTCAAATAACCACGAGTTACTCGTAACCTGCACCCGGTGAATTTTGGGAATTCTAGACCCTCCTGCATGACCCTGACCAGAACAAAACCAGAAATCGATGATTGACTTTATTAGGAAGTCAACTTTGCTGCTTGGGTGGCACAACAGTGATCGAATGCATTGTAACAGTGGAGTTTAATATATAATGTAAATATCATTGCATATCTCAGCTGAAACATGCTTAAAACATTTACTTTAATTTACAGTTGGACAAAATAATTAACACAAGGCTTCCTGTTAATAAATCTTCGATTATCTCATGTAATTTATTGAATAATGTTTATGGAAAACCAAAAACAGAATGACTACTGTCACGACCACGGCTTTTCCTCATTCCAGTTTAGGATATGGGTTCTGCTGAAGGTCTATTTATTTCTATGTATTTCCATATCAGATTCCAGATATATTTCCATTGTAAATTTGAAAACTCGTAAACTGGACGGTCGTAAATCAGGGACCAACTGAAGCAGAAATGCTTCTAAGAAAGCATAAAGAAAAAAAACAGTTGAACCTTGAGGTGGAAGGGCTACAACATATATTACCACAGTGTTAATAATAAAATGTTAAGTGCACCGAATCAAAATATCAACCCAGTCCCACCCGAGTGCAGGAACTCCCTCGATCATTTAGTTCTTCGGAGACTCCAGTGCCTCCAGTAACTTACCGCTGAGAACTCAATTAAAATCTATTTTGTTATTTACTTTGAATTTTATTACTAATTTTAATTTTATTATCGATTTATATTTTATTATTGACTTAATTTTACTATTGCTACAACTTCAATTAACAACATTAACATCGATCATTCAGTTAACATCTAGGCTACCCAGGCAGGGTCCCTTTTTTGAGTTTTGGTCATCCCAAGGTTTTTCCTTGCCACCGTCGCCCTAGGCTTCCTCAGTTTGGGACTGGCCTTTGAGATAATGCACCGTTCTAAAAAGCGCTATAGAAATAAATTTCACTGACTATGGACAACCTAACCCTAGAGCTCTAATATATTTGTTCTATACAGTAACAATTTACTTTATAAGGCCATTTCGTACCGATTTATTTTCTTTACTGCAAGTCAGATAGCTCTGAACGCCGTTGCTGCTTCACAGCTTGCACCTACAGGTGGACGCCCTAATTATTCTGCTCTAATTACAAATAAGTCTGCGTTCGGATCCATTATATCCATCTTATGAATATGCACATATTTAATAAGCAACTGCTCATTTAGCTCAGTGTTGAAATTTTCCTGCTGGGTATGGAGAATGGATATGTAAACCCACACAGATCAGGCCATTGTCTAACCCCCCGCCCCCCCCGGCCCCCCAAAACACACACACACACACACACACACACACACACACACACACACACACACACACACACACAAACTATCCTCCTCCTCTTCAGTCTTTGCCCATTGCCCTTGGGCACAGCTTGACCCCCTTCCATATATTAATCCCAAGGCTACGATCCCATACGCCGGGCGCTCATAGGCTCTGACAGGCCAACACGCTGTCCAACCTTATATGCCAGGAATAACTCGGCCTTACGAGGCAAAATGTTGAGTGAAGGGGAAAAAACACAACAGAATTAGGCCACAGCTGTTTAGGTCTGTAGGCAAAAAATTAGTCTCAATACGTCAGGGAACATTACATCAGATAAAGCGGCGGGTGCGTGCCGAGCGTCACGGACATGGTTTCGAACAAACGAAGGCCTCTGTTCTGCACAATGTCTTCTTCCTGCTTTAATCTGCTAACCTCTGCCGGTACGCTAATTGGAGAGAGAGGAAAAAGCAGGGGACGATAAGCTCGAGCGGGAGAGCAACGGATGCCAGGGCTTCCCGCTATGTCAGTCTGCTTCATCAGAGGAGGAAGGAAAGACAAAAAGACAGAGACACCTGGTTACGCCACACCGTCTTCTTTACCCCATACATCCAGGGCTTATACTGAACAGAATATGGAATGGGTTGAAGCTTTTGATCACATTCCTGATTATAATGTGAATCTGTATGTGTATCAGTCAGGGAAAGACAAATACATTAGCCAATCATCACAGAGACCCTGGTGCTCCAGTGCCAAAACGGCTTCATGTCAAGATCATGGAAGATCAGACGGGGGATCATCTCGTTTTTGATCGAGATTCCAGTTTAAAATGCTGCGTTTAATCGGCACAGTGTTGCTGTGGAAGTCCAGTGCCTGCTGGTGAAAAGAAGAGGTCACCGTCCATGGGTTGTGTGGAAGCACTCACTGTCCTGGCCCTCGGCTAACCCTCCACTGGTCCGAAACACAATGGACAATGTCAGCAAGGAGAACTGGACACATTCAAACGCGGTGAAAACACAACTTTTAATCTTCCTCGAGACCTTAGGCTTTTATCCATCCTCCCTAATGTTTCCTTACACCATTACACCATCGTAAGTTGAAAATCCAGAAATAAGCAATAACAGGTCGTGTTTCGGCTGTCCCTTTGTAGTTTACAGTCAGGTAAATGTGCACACTAGCTTCAAATAAAAAATAAAAAAAAGAAGAAGAAAGTCAATATAGGTTAACCGCAAATGAATGGAATCACATTACTCAGACCAATTAATGCTTTTAGGTAAGGTATGTGTGTAGAATAGTGTCTAATGGATAAGACAATGGACTATGGGCCAGAAGGTCGAGGGTTCGAATCCCACCGCTGCCAATCTACTACAGTTGGGTCCCTGAACAAGGCCCTTAACCCACAAATGCTTGGATTGTAAGACCCAATTAATTGTAAGCCGCTCTGGATAAGGGCGTCTGCTAAATAACTTAAATGTAAATAAGATATTTTTCTCAATGATTACATTTTTTGTTCATTTTGACACCAGTATCGCTAGAAAGATGGCCATTGTACAATATCGGTCACGTCACGTACCTTTCAGGTTTTGGTTTGCAACGGATAACAATGAGATTAAGTTTGTCCTGTGTGGGCATCCTTACTCTATATACATGACAATACCAAGATTTTTCAAGGTTTTCATCATATTTCATGCTGAGTTAAGATGTTTAAAAATCGTGTTCCGATGTGATTTATTGCAAAAAATAAGGCTGAAACGTTCTGAGGTGGGAGCTTATGCGTTTTGAATTCTCTCACAGCGACTCGGCAAGAGAGAGGGACAAAAACACAAAACATGCCATAATAAAAGTCTTGATGGAGTCGTGTGGCAATTAGGTCATTTCAATGGTTAGGTGGAAGACGGTCAGGATAGCGGACTTAAGGTTTTTTTTTAGGTTTGACAATACGATAAATTCAGCCTTGTTTTATACCGAAAGTCGTACATCTTGGCTCGAGCAACAAGTGATGAGAACATTGTTCTTACTTTCTCAAGCATCAGATAGAAAACAGCAAAGTTGGTGCGTCTCTGGCTCAACCCAAAGATAGGGTATATAAAAAGGTACTTTTTAAGGGTCTCGGCCGCCTCCGAAATCATCTAATTTGTTTCTCTGCACATTTTGAACAGAAAATTGATCTCAGTTCTCATGGTTTAGTTTGGATGGTGATTTTGTTCCGGCATTCAATGACTGAAGCGAGAGAGAGAGAGAGAGAGAGAGCAAATCCAGCAAGTATAATGGCTGTTTTCTTTCTCAGTACTTATCCTGGTGAACCATATCTGGGTTCTGCAAGTCAAAACAAAAACCACTAAGACCATAAAATAAATAGACAACTCTCTAGCTCTGGTTTTGTTCGCATTCTATAACAAAAGCTTCAGAGAGAGAGACAGAGAGAAAAGAAGCATAGCAGGTTTGCCCTTCAAGTGCCATCACTAATTAACCCTATGATTTGCCCTCTTCCCTAAACTACGTCCCAAACTGCCACAAGTCTTGTAGACAAATATGTACTAATCAGGGTTGTGATCTGGCTGGTTAAACTGGTAGTCTGCTCTCTTGACTCATTTCATCTGGATTTCTTGCACCCATTTGCAGTCCTTTAAACTCAGCTTTTTGGGTTTAACCATTGTCGGTACCGTTTGCCCAGTGGTCACTGCCGTACTGTACTTAAAGCTGAAGACCTACACAGCCGTCGCCCACAATTAGCGCCTGCATAAGACCCCCTGAAGGAAGGTCAGACAGAGGAGGCTGAACCAGTTCAAACTGACTGCGAGTCCCGAGTCCAGATCGCAGGCCCTAACGATGGCCTACAAAAGTCCTCTGGAGCCGCCATGACGCACCACTTTTGAAGCGACAGAACTGGGTAACCCAGTAACTCACTTCATCTCGCTGCTTCTTGCTCGGATCTCGTGCTAGTAAATGGAAAGAGGAAGGGAGCTGCCGAGCGAGCCGGGCTTCCCCAAACCAGATCAATTATTTAACAATCCCAAGCAGGGCAGAAGAAAATGCTGGAGCTCCTCTTCACTCTCTCACCAGTCGTCCTTTAGCCCAGACCGTGAGTCGGTGTTCAGTCCCAGATAGCCATCTCCTGTTAATCATGCAGACGCTGCTTCATTAGCACTTCAAAGGAATAGGAAAAAAGAAACTGCAGCCATTTTGTTCGTTGGCCTCCTTTTCCTCAAGCTGTAATGAATCACAGAGGAATTGGATTCGGGATTGAAATGGTTGAAACGCGTCATTATGGGAATCTGTGTGCTGGATCCATATATTTAAAAGCGGACAGGCATAGCATTGAGATGTAAATATAACCCTCTTATTCAGGCTCCAGCTAATAAACTCCACGATCGGCCTCAACCTAAAAACACTAACTCCTGGTATTGTATGTACAAATCCTCTTTCTTTTTCCGCACACCATTTGCATATCTGTAACGCATCGTAAAAATCGACTTACAGGAAAGAACGAGAGAGCAAATGGATACAAACAACATGGGAAGGGGGGGGGGGGTGAATTCAATTCTGCCAAAATCGAGACTAAAACTGTAAGAGCAACAACAAAAAACGACAGCATCATCATTTTTTAACACATCATCATTACTGTCAAAACAACAAGTTTTTTTTGGTTTTTTTTTTTACCACCATGTACAAATTTGTCATGCTATATGTCAGATGTCAGCTGTTACACCTCACCAGGATTTTTATGGGGGTTTTTTTTATTATCGTTATTTACAATGGCAATAGGTTTGGGTTTACGAAAAAGCAGTTTTAGTCCTGAAAAAAAGCCTGCATTTTCAATGCATTATTACTCATTAAGTCAAAAGTCAAAGTCAAACTTTATTCATATAGCGCCTTTTACAACGTAACATTGTCTCAAAGCAGCTTTATAATCTCATATGATCTTAAAAGGCCTATCCCAAATTGAGCAAGCCTAGGGCGACAGTGGCTAGGAAAAACTCCCTGAATATAGAAGGAAGAAACCTTGGGAGGAACCAAGACTCAAAAAAGGGACCCGACCTGCTTGGGTGGCCTAGATGTCAATTTAAATAATGAAGTTGTAGTGATACCAAAAAAAAAAGTAAGTAATACAATAGTACAATTTTAATCAGTAATAACATTTAAATTAGTAATTACATTCCAAATAAATAACAATAGAGATTTAAGATAATGAGTTCTCAGCGGTGGATCTCAGTGTGTTGCTGGAACATAATTAATGAAGTGTATCCAATGAAAATGGGAGGGAGGGCTATACACTCATAGGCCATTTTATTAGGTACACCTGTTCAACTGATTGACTGTCCAACCAGCCAATCACGTGGCATCGACTCAATGCATTTATCTATGCAGATTCGTGGTCAGGCAGGCAACTGAGGTTACAATGCACCGAACCTCATCAAAACTGGGTCAAAATACCTAACCCAATACAATACAATACAATACAAAATACGGAAACGACCACATGACTAGGTCCGGTCAGTGACCATTTCAGTCAACACCCTGTTCCACAGAACGTAATGCTGACTATAAGCTGCGCATAGCTGTGTATGTAACATTAGCCCATACCTACAGGTGCTTCATAGTCAAGCATCGAAATCTGATTTCAATTATTTTATTACATCCAGTTGACATCCAAATAAAAGCCTGAACCCAGCAGATCAATGCCCAGTGCATCCCATTCCCTCAACAGGCATCCAGGTGCCGACACTTCCCCATCCGTTTCATGTAATAATAAGAGGTACCCGTTGGTGGACGGCCCAGTTCTGACGAGTGAAAATGCATTCAAGAGCTCCAGAAATGCTACCAGAGGTGCCAAACGTTTGCCTAAAACAGAGTGGGTGGACTGTCAGAATGAAAACAGGTCATCGTGGACCAAACGGGTATCATGCCTGCTCTTAAGGCCAGCACGACGTTTGATCAAACTCTGAAGGGCTGCAGAGTGGGTTCAAACAAAGGTTTGTTCTTTATAGGAGAAAAAAGGAGAAACTCAGTCAGCTGGGTTTTTATTATGTGATAAAGTCAGAGATAAATAAAGAAGAAAGGCAGCAAAAGCTAAAGACGACCGAGACTAGCATCTCTCCTAGGCGGACAAGTCCAGACAGGCACCTAGGAGTTTTCTGCCCTGTTTTTGTTTTGTCTGCCTCCTTCTCCTGAACACACACACGCACACGCACACGCACGCACACGCACACGCACACGCACACGCACGCACACGCACGCACACGCACGCACACGCACGCACGCACACACACAGAGAGCACGGAGTAAATTTCTCCACCTGGGATTTAATTGTCACTCGTCCTTCATCGAGTCGGAGGACGGATTTAGCTCCATCTTTCACTCCAGTCAGTCCTCGGTGGGATCCGTCTCACAGGAAATCCCCCCAGCCCTCATGAAACCCACCACACACACACACACACACACACACACACCTTCAGAGCACAGTTCAAAGAGCTCCAGCACAAGGCTACAAGGCGGAAGATCAAAGGCTGGCTCAACATGCCTCTTTTCAACCAGCCTCAGCTCCTTCATCCATAACATTCCCAATTTTGGAACGGAACACACTTGGAATTGACTTTCATTCACTTTCTGGTTTCGAGCCACTGATCTTCAGTGAATGACCAGCTCTAATTAGCAGAGTGCTTCATTTATTACGTTATTGGACTACCTATTCCAACGGGTCAAGTGAAGTCGAGGCAAATTCACAACACTGTGCCAAAATCCTTCTCACTCTGGGCGATCTGTACACTTTGACCCACAAAGTGCAGTTCATTTGGCTTGTGGGATCGCTCTGTACCATACCTGAGCTCGGTATGCTGAACGGTGCTCAGGCACTCTTGTTGGACTCGTGGCCGGTACGCAATAATTGTCATCTCTAATCACGTCTGATCACAGAACACCAGGTCAATCGCCTCCATAAAAATCTTCTTATATGTTCGGAGCGAGTAACTAAAATTTGTGTGTTGTGTGGGGTGGGGCATCATGCTCTGGCACGGCACGAGACAACTAAGCACGGTCCATAATCCTAACCGCTTGTGTTGTACAATGTGACGTATTCAAATGATTCTTTTTTTAAATCTTATTGTGTACATGTCATTGTAAAAATGGTTCAACAAGAGGTTCAACAAGATCACCACTCCCAAATGGGGCGTGGTAAATCACGCTGTGTGAAGCACAGACGAAATTCGAATTCGGTGTCTGACGGTATGCTACTGAATTTCCGCTGCCCCACCCAAGCGGCCTCAACACATAAAATAAACAAAATGTGAGTTTTCAACCAGGGGGGCCCAATCAGCAACGTTAGACTTCATCCGCTAGTATTGTCACGATACTGAGAATTCAATTCTGATGCCATAATTTGAAAAATATTGATATAAAATACCATCAGGGCTACACGGTCCTGGGAGCCAAAAGTAACAGGACACCCTTTTATTTGAGATAAAAGAAAGGAAAATGACATAACCCCAGCAAGTAATGGGTGGGGGTTATCCTTTAGGCTATCTCTGGAACATCGTAATAAAAAACATTACTATTGTATTTCATCTTATTATTACCTTTGAGCAGTTTTGTATTCTGTCCCAGAGAAAGCAGACCAGCTACCAGTGGCTCATAATGTCAATGATAAGAATGCAAAGACGCACTATTTATTTTCAGTATTTTAAAGTGAATGAGCCGAGTAAAATAAAAACAAAACGATAAGGATATGGACAAAACAAAACCATTTTCACAACATAAAACTTTTCATGGACAATCAATTATATATTTTCACACATACACACCAAGGAAGACACAGTGGTTACTCGGTTCCTGCTTGGCGAGAACCGAAAACGGCTACTAGCTGTACTAAAACATATAAAGAACTGCAAGTGCAGAAATTTTCTCTGTTCAAGAGCTGTTGTGAATTTGAATCACTGTGTGAATCACAAGTTTAAGCAAGACACATATAATAATCACAGAGAACCGAGCAAACGGTGAGAGCTGATAAATTTTTCTAGTAAAAAAAAAAAAAAAATGCACCAAGAACCAAATTCGCCGAGTTCCAAAGTGGACGAGAACCGAGGTGCCGCTGCAATCCAAATCCATGCTTGACAAACCACCATGGCAATCTTGTTCCTATAGAGATGTAAAGTAACTGGAGTCGAAAGGTTTTTCTACTCCACATAGGTTAAAAAAAAAAAAACCTAAAATATAAAATCCACCCATCAAAACAGGCTGAGAAGCTTTAAAAATGCAGATGCCCTGTTTTGCCTGGACCAACATGGCGGACACACTGAAGGGCCAAAGTGGGCAGCTTGTTTTCGCCCTTCAGCTTTCGGTCCTTACTCGCTTTGAAGCCAAAGTGTTTCCACACAGAGCTGCTTTCTTTACTAACGAAGACAGGCTGAGAACAGTCAGCCATTTCAGCTTCAGCTGTCATGTCAGCATAGCGAACCGTTCTCTGTGCTATGGAAGCCTGGGTGGGTCAAACAAAAGGGAGTTTGCTCCGACAGTACTGTGGGAAACCAGTATTGTACCATCTCAGATCGTTCAGTACCGATATGCGTTGTTGATGTACTGATATTTTTGACGGCTCTTGCATCCACGGGTCGATTTTGTTTAACCCTAATCAGCGAGTTGGAGTAGAATATTTCTTAACTAGCTGTTAAAATCTTATCTAAACATTTTTTAGCCTTTTCGATTCCTGATCTCATTCTCCCCGGTCTGAAACATTTCAGGTCCCTTGTGAATGAGTTGTAAAATCTTTAGGTTGAATTTGAACCCTTATCCACGCACACTCCCCCTGCTCTGACAGAGATGTCACGATTACGACGCTTCCCCCCCCCCCAGACGATTACAAATCAAGCCTCCACTTACAGCTGTCTACGCGACGTCTAAGTAACAGTTTCCTGTTTGTAATGAACGCCGCCGTTCGGTTTCATTCGCGTGTGTGTAGATGTGGATAAAATCCGTTTCGTGGCAATAGACGTTTGAACCATCTGCTTAACTGAAGTGCCTTTTTCCGGGCAACCAAAGGAGCCGGAGCAGGAAGAGGAGCTGGAGCGTTTCCTCTCCTCGTTTCCTTTCTCAAGCAAGACTTGGTGGGAGAATGTCATCCTTGTAGCACTCTCCTTCCTCTTCCCTTCGCCCCAGCACACACCACCCACACCACCCATCCCCATCCCCATCCCCATCCAAACTGCCTCCCATCCCCCAGTTACATAAAAGCCCTATTTAAGTTAAAAGAGTGAGGCAAAGAGAGCGAGGGAACATACCAGCACTACTGGCACCCTGCCTTCATGACCTACTTTTCTACATAGATTAACAGTGAGAGAGAGGGCAAGAGACATTCGGAGTGACACCACAGAGAAAGAGATCATTGGCGACGGCTCGTTGGCCCTATACAGCTAATAAGTTCATAAGGGTCGACCGTCGTTACAAGCATGCTCATTTTTCTTTTTTTTTTAAATTAAAACTACACGGTTAAATGAAACCTCTGACGTAAACGTAAAGCCGTGCCTGAAACCGTGAACCGATTAAGGATGTGGCGTCCCCTTAAAAAGGACAGCAGGCCTGCACAAAGCATTTTGGGCATACAGGACTCCGTTAACATAAACGCAGATGTTTAAGAGCCACTCCCGCTTCGTGCAGACGCTGTAAATGCGCTGGCCATTAGCCGGTCACCTTTCCCGCTCACGTCCGGCTTCGTGACACTCCCGACTCACCCTTACAACATTAATTTACCGCCGCGCTCCCTTCAGGCACGAAAGGCCGTTCGCTTAGAAAGACCGTTTGTTTAGAAGCTGCGTCTTCTCTCCGTTTAGACACGGCATTATCGGGTTGATTCGGGACTGACTCACTCGTACATGGCTTCGTGTTACACAGCTGTGGTGTTCACGGAAGAACTTTGCTCTCCGAATCTCTCCAACTGTCCTGGTATGAAGATCCGCTTGAGGTGGTTGGTCACTGCGGATCACTTGTGTGATAAAGTTACGCCAGGATTTGTTTTTGCAGGCTGCATGCTGAGTAGACGTGTTTGTACTGTACATTTCGGTGCTGCCAAACGATTCAGATACGGCCTTCGTTGTTTGCTGCGACTTGACACAACAGAAAGTTCCTCAGAACTCTTTTATATAAATGGACGCGGGCCAAAAGGTCCGACAGCGTCTGAGAGCATCTAGCGAAAATGCTGCGAAAATTATGCCTTTTTTTTTTTTAAAACCCAAACTCATTCCAATCTGTTTTACTACAAAATCAAATACAGTGGCTTTCAACCCTAATTGGTTCCAGAGGGCTGGGCGATACGGTCAAAATGCATCACCAAAATAAAAGGCATATTCACGATACACTATATTTGTCATATAAGAAGCGACAGATTCAGCGACGACGCCCGGCAAGGGGTCGGGTTGGGGCACCGCCCCACAAATGCCTGAAAAATGAAATTAATTCACAAATGCCTCTCTCTGATATACTTCATTTCGTACATGTTTGCAATAGTTGTATGTAAATAAGAAGAAGTGTCATAAAAGAGTTGTATGTCCTTTTTTGGACATTTGCATTTATGCTCAGGGACCCCACTTTGGCAGAGGTGGGATAGACACAGCCTATAATATTTTTGTTTATATAAACACACAGCAACAGTAAAGTTAAGTAAAGCGCTATCACTAAATAATCGGACGCCTCTGTGCGATGTTTTTAACTTGTTTAAAATATTTGTTTCTCATTATTAATGTACTCACTAAAATGAAACCTATATATTTGTCTTTTTAAGAAACAATTACTTTTTAATTTGACTTAATTAATTAATTACTTAAATCATTAAATTACTTAAAGAACAATAAATATATATATATATATATATATATATATATTAGAGATAGATAGATAGATAGATATTAGATATACACACACACACACACACACACACACACACACACACAAACACACACACACA
>JAUZST010007753.1:0-13975 GCA_034779995.1 Parotocinclus haroldoi | reverse complement strand
AACAAGTTTTTCGAAACGATCTACAACACAATGTATAGATACTCAGCATGCGAAGTAATAATACTGTAAAAAACAAGAAGTTCTTTCTAAATTCCAGTCAATGTTTGAAGAACTTATTCAGTATGATGTGATATACTCTTTAGCAGTGGATAAGTGACTTTTGGCTTCTTTTTTGTAGTAAATGTTAGGCAAAGACCTGTATGTGGCAGTAGAGGGCTGGGACGAAACTCAGGAAAAACAAAGAGATATTACATACTATACACGTTTTTGGTCCGATTAAGCGTAATTTTGGACCAAATAAGCGGAATAACATTACACTACTTACTTTAGGATTTGGTCCCAATACGCGGCTGGTCCCAGATAGTCAGTCTACAACTTAATGTATAAAATGTATAAAAGTGTAAATTTGCTGTGCCCTCAAAATAACTCAACACACAGCCATTAATGTCCAAACCAATGGCAACAAAAGTGAGCACACCCCTAAGTGAAAATGGTCAAATTAAGCTCAGTTAGCCATTTCCCCTCTCCGGTATCATGTGACTCGTTAGTGCTACAAGGTCTCAATTGTGTATATGGAGCAGGTGAGTTAAATTTGTTGTCATCGAGCTCTCACTTTCACCCTGGTCACTGGAAGTTCAACATGGCACCTCATGTGAACTCCATGCCCAGTAATGCAAAATAATGGCCACCTAAAATAATGACATTTTGGGCACAATTCGGCCATTTTCAGTTAGGGGTGTACTCTGTTTCGTTTCCACTGGTTTAGACATTAATGGCTGTGTGTTGAGCTATTTTGAGGACACAGCAAATATACACCGTTATACAAGTTGTAGACTGACTACTGTACATCGCATCAAAAAGTGTCATATCTTCAGTGTTGTCCCATGGAAAGATAAAGCAACATAGTTACAAAAATGTGAGAAACTTTTGTGATATACTGTGCATCATAGCACAGTCTACCTTAAAACATTCTTAAATGCTTATATTAACCTACAGATTAACATTTACTGCATTTAGCAGACACTCTTATCCAGACTGACCTTGTCTTTCGAACTTTGTGCTCTTCCTTATTTTAGTACAAGGCAATCCAACAAAAGGTTTTTGTGTTTTTTTTGTAGTTGTTGCACTTTCATTCTTCTGAGTGCAGAGGAGAGTCTTTAATTGTCACTAGACAGTAAGAGACTCAGCCATCAGACATCCAATAGAAGTTCATTTCACCACCTGGGTGCCAGTATGGATAAGAGTCCTGCTGCTTATCTTCCTTTAATCTTACGTGAAGGATCTAGTCGAGCCAAGTTTGTGTCTCTGAGGGTACGAGGTAGAGAGTGTGGTTTTATTACAGCCGTTAGGTAAGGTAGTACTGTTCCATTTTTTGACAATCAGGGTTTTGAATCTGATATGGGCAGCTACAGGGAGCGCGGACGTAAGAGCAAGGCCAAAATCATTAACACAAAGCCTATTTTATAAAACCAGAAAACTTTGGTATGGTGTTTAATATGCAAAAATGGAAAAAAGGTGTTCCTTACACCGACATGGATTTAATTGCAGGCAGTGTAAACCAAAAATATACTGCTCACAAATATTATTCAAAATGAATATGAAGAGGATCCCACAAGAACTGCTGGGTAATCTGATCCCGTCCATAACCCATCACGGTCAGTACGTTTTGGCACTCTTGGGTGACCACACACACTACTGAACAGTCAAAGTGGGGGCACTCTCGTCCAGTTCAACCCCATGAATTTGTCACTTTGTTACTCAATCACCATAATTGCATAATTGATGTTTTGTTTTTAGTTTTAATCACCTCATACTCATTTTTAAATGTCCCTGAATTTTTGCGAGAAGCGTATAACATTTGTCTGGTTAATTTCATTTGTTAATAAACGTCCAATCTTGCACTTCAGGCCTGCAACATTCCAAATTCAGTTTTTTAAAAGTAACTAAATGATGTGATTTCAAACAGGTGACGTCAACAGGTGATTTTAATCAGGATTTAGTAGTACAAAAGCAGTATCCATAACAAAAGTATTAAAAGGAGCAAAGATGGGCAGAGGATCTCCAGTTTGTCATTACATTGAAACTCCACATAAAATATTTATTTGCAGCAATGAGAAGAACATATAGACACCACAAATGACAACTTGTTAGAATAAAAGAAGATGCAGTGTTTTCAGACCACAGTTACTTAGACTGTTTTTTAACACGCATTAACATGCTTGTGTTTTACCTTTGGTGACCGTTTAGACTTTGTTTTACTTGTGCATTACCACAATAAATAAGATTTGGGTCGAGTGATCACCTGATCAGTAGCTCTTTACATAGGCTGAGGTACATCTCTGTTGGAATTCATCAGATACTGAAATGAAACTGCTACCAAATAACTCGATCTATTGATTGAATCAAATTGAGTGGTAATTTTTTTCCAGAGCTGTATATAGTGAGGAAGCCAAAACTATTTCTTACATGTAAAACTCACTTTGATTAGAGGAGTATAAATGATCTGATACATAAAAATTTGATACCCCACAGACAAACATTGAGTTCTTGAGAAGAAGCTCATTTTGGCAGACAAAGATCTTTTTTTTTTAAAAGCCAGGTTCCCAGTGAATGCTTCTGGATGTGTGTGGTTTGTTTAGAATATAGGCTTGATTTGTAGTGCTTGATTTGCATTTAGCTGAAGTCTCGATCAGGAAGGACCAGAGGAGCCACGAGGGTCCAGAGGTACAATGCTAAAGCCAGCCAGCTAGAGCTGATCTTCACCCACACTGCCGGCATGGTGCTCTGCATGGATTGGTAACCTGCGTCTGGGCTTTAATAAACAGAAACAGAGAAAGCTTACTTAAGAATACCAACAACACAAAATAGGGAACTTAAAATGATTACAGTTTGGTCCCACTTATTCACAGGCACAGTCATGGTTCAGAATTCCCAGAGCCGAGGACTAGAGTAATGAATTTAGAAGCTTCAGCAAAAAAAATTTCTTCCTGGGCATTTTTTGGTTTGCGTTTACCGGTAGGAACACTGTGCTGCTGCTGAAATGACATATCCTGCATAAATGCAACTTACGTTTTTGAACACCAGAGGGCTCTATCTCACATCCTGTCCTCAGGGAGACTCAATTTTTTAAATGTTTTTTGGGACTGAACCCAGGACCTTTTTGCAGTGAGGCAGCCTCAGTCCCAGTAATAAGTATTGTGCCATTGCACTATAATCGTTTTTGGTCTTATACTTTCCTTACCTGTGACCAGATTTTAATTGGCTCATGGCATTACAATGAAGAATACATTACTACAGGCCCACTGGCACATCACAATTTGTGCCCTCACCTGACGGTGGCAGCGATGAGTACATGCCTAAAACGAGAGCCTCCGGAGATTCAGACTCACTGATCAAAACTTGACATTTGTTTTGTTTGCCTAAATGCTCAGAAATCTCCCTGTCCTAACCCAACCCCCCCCCAATCCCCCCATCCCCAACCTCTTTTTTTTTGTTTACCTCTTTTGGAATCCTGTTGCAATAAAATTAACTCTGGAGTTCAAAATATTACTTGTTCTGTACAGTTGTCTTATTTTGCTCATTTAAATCCATGGTTATGAATAATTTCTGAAGCATATTTTTGGTAAGACAGACCAGCACTAGATACTTACTGATACCAGTTGGTGAGGGTCATCATGATGTATAGAGAAGCCAGGATGAGGCAGAAGTGGAAGAACGAGTAGCTGTAGGTCACTCCGTCCTCCTCATTATCTACAGCACGTCTAACTCCGTCGTCTCCCGTGGCTGCCTCAGAGTCCAAAGCCAGCTCCTGCCTCTCCTCGGTCTGCATCAGCTTATTGACCTGAGAGTTATTGGATGAGCGAATGCTGCAACAAAAAAAATTTAAGGAATTCACTGAGGTAGCTTTTGGTCAAACTTTTCAAAAGTAATAAATGTGTAATAAATATGTAATAAAGCTACTTATTATCCAGGATACATTTTTTAAACCATTATTGTTCCATAGTATGTTTCGATTCAAATGAAAACCAAATGTCTTTCTCTCATGAATTACTATAAAATTTGTAGTCTGCATGCTTCTGTTGAAGGGCAAACCAGCTGAAGATGATGCAAAGCAAAGTAAGCAATTAAAATGCAAAGTCATTACGTCCAGAATTCAAAACAACACCAGTCTCAAGAAAACTAAAACGGTGAAGGTAAAATAATTAAGTTGAAACCTTTATATTGCAGAAATGTACATACTCTGTTTGTTCGTTTTATTTGTTAGCAAAGTCACATTAGCCTCAGTGGCTATTCATGACAGCAGGAAGGTCACCAATACTAGTCAGAAACTTTCACACTGGGCTTGGTTAGAGTATAAAGTAAGAGAACAAAATGCCAGGACATGAGTCAGTGAATATCAGTCAGACCAGGGGTCATCCATTGAGACCCTAAACACACAAGGCTTTCTACCATGAAATGGTTCGAGGAGGCTTAAAATGTTCAACTAAACATTTTAGAATTTCCAAGTCAAAAGTCCTGACCTTAATAAAATAAAAAATATTGTAGACAGTATATGAGTGAAAACTAAATCCCAGTTAAAGCTGTTCCATCGAGAGGAAGGTGCTACAATGAATTCATAATGATGTACAGAATTCATTAAGAGTTACGAACATGTTTAGCCGCAGTTGTTTGCTGAACAACCCAAGGAGGGTGGGTCCCTTTTTTAATCTAGGTCTTCCCAAGGTTTCTACATTTATTGAGTTTTTCCTTTTCACTAACACCCCAGGCTTGCTCAAGTTTGACTAATCTTAGAAGATAATCTAATATTATGAAGCAGCTGTGAGACAATACTCTACTGTAAAAAATGCTATAGAAATAAATCTGACTTGACTTAACAGCAGATACTGGAAGGATCACATACTTCTGCCACACAGTTATGTAATGTGGGTATCTTCCTCAATAAATTAATGACCAAAAACAACCTAGCTGTTAGTTAATTGTTTAATAGTGCACTCTGATCTGGAACATATGATCCCATATAAGTCCTAAAATACAGCAGAGTTATGCAAAAAATATGGAAGCACAAATGTATAAAGCATATATGATTTCTACATTTAACAGCCAGTTGTTTCAGACTCCCTAAAGATTGGACAGGAGTTAGACAATCCAAACCAAACCCAGCCCAGCATAACAATTCAAGCTCACATCAAACTTGTTTGTGATGTACAGAGTTAATATTGTAATATGGAGTGAAGTAAAAACATTCATTCATTCATTCATTCATTCATTCTCTTCCACTTAATCCACATGGGGTCAAGGACCAGCCGGTGCCCACCTGGAAACTCTGGGCGCAAGGGCAGGAACAACCCTAGATGGTGCACCAATCCATTGTAGGATGCACACACAGGGGTCACTTTAGAGACACCAATTAACCTAACATACATATATTTGGAATGTGGGGAAAAAACCCGGAGTAATCCCACACACACGGGGAGGACATGCAGACTCGACACAGAAAGGACCCAGGCTGTGCCACCCTGGGATTGAACCCGGGACCTTCTTGCTGTGAGACAGTGGTGCCGCCCCACCGAGCCCCAAACAGCCCCAAGCTGTAAAAACAGCTATACCACACACACACACACCCCCCACCCCCAAACTGAAATGAAACCTACGCCACTGCTTCATGGAGTAATTATATAGCTCGAATGTGTCGGCTCACCTGGCATATAGGGTACAAAAGACGAAGATGATGAGTCCGACAATGCCCTGCGCATCCCACCACTGAACCTGTCCGGGGGCGACGGTGGGCGTTGGTGCAGCACTGGTGCTCAGGTTGCTGTTGACCAGTTGTAGCAGGCTTGGGTTGCATTTTCGATCTGCAGGTGCAAAGAGGAATATAATTACTTGTCCTTATCTTACTATGCAATTCTGGTAACCCACTAGCAATCATCAATTTTATGCCTGTATGCCAGCAGCTTGCTTTGCCAAAGCTTAAACCCTTTGTAAACGAGAAGCTTCTTAACTCTGCCCAGTTACAAGCTCTTCCAAAATAGCTCAAAAGCAAGCAAGTCTGAGCACACAAGATAGCATCTGTTACCAAGCAGAGACTCGCTTTTATTTACGGTGCCAAAAAGGTGACTTCATGTTCACAATCATTTCATTTTGTGCAGAACGGCATTCTTCAACTCTGCTGGATCAGTGACCTTACTAACAGAAGTAAATATATACTGGGGGGGGGCTCGGTGGGGTAGCACCGCCGCCTCACAGCAAGAAGGTCCCGGGTTCAATCCCAGGGTGGAGCAGCCTGGGTCCTTTCTGAGTCTGCATGTCCTCCCGTGTCTGTGTGGGTTTACTCCAGGTACTCCGGTTTCCTCCCACAGTCTAAAGACATGCATGTTAGTTTAATAAATTATTTGAAATTGGCACTGATGTATGTGAGTGTGTGTGTGCGCGCGCGCGCGTGTTGGTGTGTATAACTAGTTCTGATATAACCTTGTGTGTGTCGCTGAAATGGGCATTGATTAAAGGCACCATTAAGCAAACCAAATAAACAAACAAATAAAATATGGACTGGTTTTAAGTGGAGCTCCTGCTCAGGCTTCCTACAGGCGCACATCTGTACTGCTGCCCAGATTCTAGGATCATACCCTTTCCAGACTTAGAAAACATGCAGCTAAAAGGTAACATGATGCAAGTTCTCAATGATCTAATGTATTCATTCCCAGTGAGACTAGAAACTGATGCCATGGATACGCAGAGAAAGCAGAGATAAGTGCAAAAGGACAAGAGCAGCAGAGAAATTGTTTTAGGTTTTGCTCGTAGATGTGATTCTTCAGATTTTCGCAGAACGGAAAAGAACACCGAGCCATACTGACTGGTGTAGTAAGCTCATTCCGCCAATGAGGAGCCAGGACACTGAAACACTGATCTGGTCTCACAGGAAGATGTACCAGACACCAGGGATGTGCGATACTGACCAAAAAAAAAAAAAAAAAAAAGATATCTAGATATTTTCTGGAATTGTGTCAAAAACAATAATTAGATGCTGCTTTGACAGTGTCTATGGTTCAAAATACTCAAGTTGTTTGAACCCATCTTTCTCAACTGTTTAATGGCAACAGATTTTGGACATGGAGACTTGGTTTGGAGCCTGGCATCTCCAGCAACGTCTTCAAAACAAAACCACCTCCACGCAAGCAACACCTAGCAATTAAATCTAACAAAGTGGGTTATGAGACTGGTGGTGTCTGGATTTGGTCTCCTGGTGCCGTTTTGTTCGTTCCTGCACTGTAGTTTATCCTATCTGAAGCAGCAAATGTGAACTGTGAAGGTGTTTTTTTTTAACTATTTTTAGCTCACACGTCGCTAAAACCACAACACATTCCAAAGCTGAATGCCCGAGTTGGCATGCAGGTGTGTAGCTCTGAACCAAAGGGAATAAATGACGTGAAGCAGAAACTTTGTATGCCTGAAAACTCAAGACAAGTGTCTTAACCCAGGGAAATGATTCCAGTAGAGAAGCGACATGAGATCTTTGGTAGGTTGGAAACAGCGAGCAAAGCATTGGCTCAGCAGAACTGCTCCGTCAGAAAAGGAGAAACTGTTGGTCCTTTTTAATGCGAAATAAACAGTTGACATGATGTGGTTAAAAAAAAAAAAAGGAAAATAAATCACAGTTTTTTGTCATTAAGGTCAGATGAACAATGACACCATCTAGGTTTACTGCAAATTTCCATGTTAAGAAGTTTATTTCTTGGGGAGCAATAACAGCTTAAGGAGCTTCAATAGGCATTAAAATACTACAAAGCATGTATGGTGCGATAGTGAGTAGGTGTTTAGATTTTTTTTTTAATCAAATGGACAAAACAGCTTACAAATAATCCAAAGAGTGTATTTCCTGATACACTAAATCAGCCTAGATGTTTTTGGATTGGCCATAGATTTAAAACATGATTCAGGACCATGGCCAGCAACACCAACAGCACCAAGGCAACACCCAAACTGCACTGGTACATCATATTCACCTCGGGTTGAAGGCAGCTAATATCTGACGAGACCTCAATGCTGCAAAGGCTAACAGACGATGGACACAGGATCAAATATGTACTAATTCCCACAGGGACCTATCCTCCTGACCAGCACTGAGCCAAGAACCCAGTTCAAACATAACCTGTAATCCCACTTTGCCAATTCAGTATTTAACCTTTCAATGAGTGTGAACAGTCTAACCATGCCATCTTGCCAACCTCATCTCCCACCAACTGTGATGGCAGGACGGATTTGCCCTCCATGCGTTTGCTGCCCACCTTGCAAATGTCAAGCTTACAAAGTGGCAAATGTCCTGACAGCCATTAATTTCTACCCTATACCTAACCTGGTAAACTGCAGACCGCCAGTAGGTGGCGCTTTATTCCTACTATAAACCTGCAGGGTTGGATGATGTACAGCCAGTGTCTGTTATCAGAGACCATACACAAGCAGAAAACTGCTCACTGGTTGATATAAATGGGACAGCAGTACAGAAGCCCCGGCCCAACAATAGATTTAGCCGATCGGCATAGTAGTAAATGCATCACGAGTGGGAGAGTGGAAAGTCTTGGCCCCTTTGTAGTGATGGGATGTGCATGCGCAGTAGCAAGAACAACCTTTCTTAAAAACAAACATTTTTGTGTATTATTTGAACTCAACAAGGCAAGCAAGTCAGCTTATAGCAGCGATTCGAAACCTGCATTCTAAATCCATTTTGGATATGATGTTTAAGTCTCTTCCCTTTTAAATATTCTGCTCATAAAAATGATGGGATATTTCAAAATAAAATAAAACCTTTTGTCAGCAGTCTAGATAGGAGTGTGGTCTTGTATGGTTGGAAATAACTGCCCGGTGGCAGAGTGAACAGGATTATCTTAATGACTGAACTTTTCGCAGACTGGACTTCATGCACGTTGCATCACAGAAATATTTATTTATTTATTCCGGTTGAGAGCCAACCGTTTTCACTTTAATTTAATTGTAGGTTAAATAAATGTTATTTTAAAATAAAACACTTTTTATTTCTTCCTCCTTCCTTGTATTGATTCCACATAGTCCTCAAGAAACTGAAAAGTGCTGAAAAATAAAGATTTTTTTTACTCCCTCCTCAGTAGATTCTTAAGTAGGGACATCCGAGGAACAAGCAGTTAAAAAAAGTCTGGCCTAATAGAAGCTGTACATGTATTTACATTGTAAATGTGATTGTACGATCACATGAGCTGCTCAGTAAAACTTAAGTCAGCACCAGGTATGAATGTCACCAAGTTGCCAAGAGGTGGACAAGATAACCAGTTTAGACTTTATAGACACACACACACACACACACACACACACACACACACACACACACACACACACACACACACACAACACAAAGTTTGTAATTTTTGTAAACAGTGTAAAAAAAAAAAAAAAAAAAAAAAAAGGAAGTGTGACTTACTGGGGTTGTTGGACATGGCAGACCAGGTGAGGTACATGGTATACAGCGTGATGAGAGACGACTGCAACAGACCAGAGCTAGGCTGGACATCCTGTGGTATATAAAACACAGAGACAGACATGCAACATCAAGTCAGTAAATTTAAACACTTTAAATGTGCTTCTGTCTGGGACCTTCACACCAACTGTGTTATATTTTTCTGTCTAAAACAATCACCCTGTCCGCTTTTGCTTTCTTTAATTTCCATCTCTTAATGGGTCAGAGATTTTGACTTGTATTTCATTTCGTTAACATAAAAAAAAAACGAAGACACGAGTGTAGATTAGGGCAGGAAGTTATAGCTTGTGTTTTTGTGGGCACGAATAGATTAGAGTGCACTTAAACAACCTAGAAGTCATATAAGCTCACATGCTCTACTACTACCAGTTATTCTGTGACAGCCGAGCTCTGATTGATCGGCCTGATGAGTTCCCAAAAGTGTGTACCTGTCCTATTGTAAATAGTGCTATTTTGTTTGTCCCTCCACTACCTGTAACTATATAAACTGGTTTTCATTCACTCAATGACTTTCTGTTTCATCTCCCTGGTTGTTTATAATACTGTCACTTGATGCATTTTTGGCTTCGAAAGTGCTACTGCATTCATTTAATGTCTAGAATTATTGGAAATTTCCATAAAATGAACGTGATAGAGAGAAAGAGAAAGGTGGCACTACCTGCACTTTTGGGATAATGGAGACCACGGACACTATCACGCAGAAGATGAGGTTCAGACTGATGAAGACTTTGTGTTCGGTGCAGTCGTCGGGCTGGGTGTAGAACACGTACATCAGCACCATGGCCGCAAAGGCAAATGCATAATTCACCAACGTGAAAGACAGAAGACCTGCAGAAAACAAACAAAAACCAAACACTGGTTTAATATTCACGGCTTTCATGTTTGTAAAGAATCGCATGCAAATAACCCCGAGTGGTACCGACATGTAAGACCTAATACAAATAAAGCACCAAATATTTCCTTCATTTTGTTTAAAAGTTGTATTTGGAGCCCCAGAGTTCGGAACAGTGACTCATGCCCAGTCCTGTGATAGGCTGGTACCCTGAACGCGGTACCAGATTCCTCCAACAAATGAATGTCATGATAATCCTTACAATATGTGAAGGGGCCAAAGTCCCGTGCGATAAACATCTACACTTTTCTCCCATTTCTTCATATATAAAATATGGACAATATTTAATACAATACAGTACTGTGCAAAGGTCTTAGGCACTCTATATATTTCAGATTCCATTCTGCTTAATTTGTATTTTGGTTTACTTTGTTTTAATGGTCACTGCACTTTGTAGTTCTACAATTACAGACAGCAGCCAATGAGCAATCTGATGAGCAAGTATCTATACATTGTTGGTCCGCTTCACTCTGTCCTCTAATGGAAAGGTCCACTACTGGACCACCACAGAGCAAATCGGATCGTTTTCAGCACTTATCACAGGATAAATCCAACCGAATATCAACGCACACAGGCTTACCTGTATAGATTATCTTACCTGCATACCAACATTTGCTGTTGCCATTCTCAGCATTCTCCACCCACCTCTGGTTCCAGGTGTGAGCAAAGTCTATCAGCAAAATTAGCTGCATCAGGATGAAGACAAAGGATCCCACCACACCGAAATAGTACCACACTGTAAGAGCGAAACACACGTCTGTACAAACAGTATTTGTACTACAAGAGGAACTGTACTCACTTGCTCGTGTCCCTCACCATGTAAGGCTATTTCAAAGGCATGTGGGACGGGTGTTGGAAAGGACTTAACGATACGATGCTAAGGCAGCGCAATACATGGGTTCTATCACGATACACTGAGATACGCTGAACAATGCGATTTTTTCCACATAATTCACTGAAAATCTAAAAACAGCTCAAATACAAGTTAGTATGATCTGAATCATCTTAATACACAACATCACACTTGTAATTCAACGCCAAGTCAAGTCAAGACTGGTGACAACTACAGGAGTAGAATTGTGATGAGTGGGTCAAAGGTCACAGGACACACTTCTTTCAACAGCAAAAGGAAAAATTGCATATCTGAATACCCAAGCAAGTAATGGGTGAGGGGGCGTACATTATCTTTTAAACTACGTCCGCCATCTTGGAAGCTGCCATATCGGATAAAGGGCAATTTTTCCAAAGGGAAGGTGGTCATGTAGCATATCAAAGAACACAATTGTCTCAGAAATTGACAACAGTTGTTGTCATTTTGAACAAAAGTTCAAAACTTGTGTTGTTCTTTAAAAGTCACTGAAGATGAAATTGACGACGGCCAGAGAACACGGCTGCAACAGACTTCAACAACTGACAACTTTGAAGATCACCAGTTTCACACAGCACTGTTGCATCCCTCGTAGTCAAATTCTGAAACATTGGGACTGCAGTAGTCAGCTGAAGAACTGCTACAACCATGAAACCTCAACAATGGTTTTGGCAGCCTTTATGAAAAGGCATGAAACGTGGCATGTGACATGTCCTGTGACTTTTGACTCGCACTATAGATTACACGATTGAAAATGTGTTTCTTCTTGCTTTAAATTGAACTGAAAATCCGTGTAGTATAATCATAAAAATAAATCACAGCCCTAATTGTTAATGACCCAATCTTAAAATGCAAATACAATTAAGCTTCATGCCATGGATGAGAGAATTTTAACATCGATTTCAAGCATAAAAGCATAAACTGTTTTTGGGAGCGTTTCGAAAACATTCATACAATCACACTTAGAACTACTCTACATTTTTTTTTAAATAAATGAACCCCTAGCTGGGCAGCACAGTGGCTGCCTCACAGCAAGAAGGTCCCCCCCGGTTCATTCCCAGGGAGGAGCGGCCTGGGTTCTTCTGTGTGGAGTCTGTATGTCCTCCCCATGTCTGCATGGGTTTATTCCGGGTACTCCGGTTTCCTCCCATAGTCCAAACACATGTGTTCGGTTAATTGGTGTCTCTGAAGTGGCCCTTAATAAGTGACTCTGTGTGCCCTATGATGGATTGGTGCCCTGTCTAGGGTTGTTCCTGCCCTTGTGCCCAGAATTTCCAGGTGGGCACCGAGTAGCCTGCGACACCGTGTGGATTAAACGGAATGAATGAACCCTTATAAATGAATGAATGAATGAATGGGAGTTCAGTGAATAAACTTAATGCCTTGTCTTAACTATATAGGGTTCAGTTTGTCAAAACTATCATCATGTTTGGGAAAATCCACTCCAATTATTTTTTAACATTCATACAGTTAAACCTCAGTATCCTAATTCCCCATTATTAGATGATTTACCATTTATATATATATATAAATTATTTTTTCCAGAAAGTAAAAAGCTTGCTGTTCTGATATTTATGGTAAATTCGAATCTCAGTGGATTGCGTGCCCAAGAAAAATATCACAATGAAAACAATATTCTACGAACAATTAAGAAAAAAAAATTGAATCACACCTGTGTTAAATGTGCCATCCGGGATGAAGAAGGCGCCAACAGTTATGCCGACCAGTATTAGAAACTTAAAGAACCAAAATCTGCAAAAACACACAACATTCAAACATGCATGAGCAAGCAAAGGCTAAAACACGTGATTCTCCCTTAATCAAAATCATAATCCATTTAAACAAACATTGCGCTGCTGCAACGCTAGATGGCAGCAGTATACATTAAAAATTGTACTGGGACTAATCATGCAACTCGGGCACTTGTGTTTCTTCAGTTTGTTAACAGAAAACCAGTCACTTGTTATACAGCATTCACCTACCCGTTCTGAATGTGGGCTCTCGGGTCCTTGCTGCTGCGCACTCTGATCATGATCATGGAAAAGAGGAAAAAGAAACAGGCCATGGCAAAACACATCCGGTACACTGACTTGTAGCCCACAATGACCTCGCAATTCACTTTGCCGTGGAATCCTGGTATGAGAGAGCTGCTCTGCTTGCAAAATCCAGGTATCTGTGGAGCAGATAAAAGGTTATCAAGACAAACACGCGCACGCAGAGGTCCACTGGCTCCTGGATGAAAAACATTATAGAGCTGCACTAGTTCCACCCGTGACAGAGGAGTCATGCACCTGGTCAGGAATGTCTGGGGACTGGGGAATTGGGTCGGACCAAATTGGAAGAAAAAGGGAAACGTTGCAACAAATTTCCTCTAGGGAAATTAAACTGGTTCTTCAGAGGGTGATCCTGACAGTCCATAGTCCAAAATAATTTTCTCTATAAAATGTGTGGTGTAAAAGTTACCCTCACACCTACGCATTCATGCAACCATCTAATCAGCTAGTGGCATGGCTTGTGGTACAAGGTATAAAAACCATGCAGATCTGGCAGATTCAGGTAATATAAATATATATATAATGTATGTATGTATGTATGTATGTATATATATATTGTGTGTGTGTATATATATATATATATATATATTTATACACACACAGTTGTAAGTGTAATCACTTAAAGTAATTGGGTGTAAATAACAACACATCTTACA